>VYZV01021979.1:240239-254674 GCA_013401275.1 Pandion haliaetus | reverse complement strand
TGCAGCAGCGGGGACGATGTAGGCGCACTGGCGCGGCCGCGCCGCCCTCCGCCGCTCCTTCCCTCCCTCCTTCCTTCCCTCCCTCCGCCGACGCCGCTTCCCTTCCCTTCCCCTCCCCTCCCTGCAATTAAACCGCCAGACCCTGGGCAAGAGTCATCCCTGGCAGCGGCGGCCGGGGAGAAAGCCGGTCCCTGCAGACACACAAATCCGGCCTGATTCACCTCCAGGCCGTGACTAACCACAAGGAGCCGGCCCCGGGAGGGGGAGAGGGAAGGGGGGAAGGACAGAACCTTCCTCCTCATCCCCCCGTGGCTGGGGGGGGAGCTGGCCTCCTGTGTGCCAGTGGGGCAAGGGGACACTGAGCTCCTTTAGGGGGTCCCCGCTGTCCCTGAGCTGGAGGGGGACAGGCACGTCCTGGGATGGGGATGTGGGGACCAAAGGTCCCCCCAGTCCACAGGCACCCAGGGTGGCGGTGGAGGGTGGCCGTGCCCCAGTGCGGCCGGCAGGGGCCAAGGAGCAAAGCCCACGGCGCAGGCGGTGACAGGTCATGCCACCATGATACCAAGTCCCCCAGTGCCTCTCCCGGGCTGGTGACAATGGCACATCCCCACTGCAAGGAGCGGCCCTGGGGTGTGGAGTTTCCCTGGGGCAAGGCTGGGGCAAACCCACAGGCACAGTGAGGGCGGACGGTGTGGGCAGTAGGGGCAAGGCTGCGCTGCCCACAGGCACGGCTGCGCTGCCCACAGGAACAGCCATGCCCCCCAAACCCGCACTGGGGTGGCGCCGCGGCGCTGTGCTGCCTGGGGGTTTGCACACCTCTCAGGAGAGCCAGGACAGCTCTACCAGCCTGTGGGGCACACAGCCAGGTGTGCTGGGGGGAGCAGAGCCCCCCCTTCCCCATCCCTGCTTCCCACAGCTCTGCCAGTGCCCACGGTCTCCCCATTCCTGGGGTCCCCTGTCCCCACGCAGGCTGGCAGCCGGTCTGTGCCCCCCCATGCAATATGTGCCACCTCTCCTGTGCAATATCTGCCCTGCTCTCCCACCCCATGCAATACCTGCCCTCGATGACCGTGATGATGTCGTTCATCTGGATGTGCAGCTTGTCAGGTTCCTCGAAGTCCTGCAGTGCCCTCATGTCAGTGGGCTGGGCCTGGGGGGAGAGGGGGGTGAGGACAGGGGACGCAGCCCCCCACGTTCATCCCTGCCCCATTTTGAGACCAGGCCCAGCCCCATGCAGGGCAGGGAAGCCCCCAAAACAGGCAAGAGACAGCATCACTGCTCCCAGCCTCTCCTCAGCTGTGACACCCCTGGGGTGGGCAAAGGCAAGGTAGCACCCAGGGTTCTCCTGCTATGACCATGTCACTGCCTCCCACCTCCCAGCCTGCAGGATTGCCTGGCCCAAGCGCCCCAGCCTCACCTCCCACCTCGGTGATACCCTTAACTCTGCCCACGCTTGAGCAGAACCAGTGGGAGGGGGTGTCAGGGCCCTGTCCCCCTCCCTGCTCACCTACCTCCACCAAGAAGTCCCGCAGGGCCACGAAGGTGGGTCGGTCCTCGGGCTTGTGTGCCCAGCACTGCAGCATGACATTGTAGATGTCCTGGGGACAGTCCTCGGGCCGAGGCAGCCGCTCGCCCTCCTTGTCTATCTTGTGCAGGATCTGCAGGGCAGGGGGTGCTGTCAAAGGGTCCCAGGTCACCCCCAGCACCACCGGGGTGAGGCCAGGGGCAGGTCCCTGTTGTGCACCCACCTGGCTGCCATTGAGGCCGATCCAAGGCTCCTGCCCGTAAGTGAACATCTCCCAGAGGGTGACCCCAAACATCCAGGTGTCACTGGCATGGGAAAAGGTGCGTGTCTTCAGGCTCTCAGGAGCACACCTGCACGGGGAAGGACGTGAGCATGAGGAGGTCATGGGTGCTGCACCCCCAGGACCCCCCTCCGCAGGGCTCACCAGGCGAATGGAACCTTGCGATGCTCCTGCATCACATAGTGGTCATCATTTTTGGGCAGGGCCCGCATCAGTCCAAAGTCCCCGATCTTGACCAGCTCGTTGGAGGCTAGCAGGATATTGCGGGCAGCCAGGTCACGGTGGATGAAACGCTTGGACTCCAGGTAGGCCATGCCCTTGGCCACCTGGATGGCGTACTGGCAGAGGGTGGAGATGAGGAAATGGCCCTGGTTCTTCCGCAGGCGGTCCAGGAGGGAGCCCAGCGGGGCCAGCTCTGTCACCTGGGCCATGGGGAGGGGACAGCAGGTCGGTCAGGCCAGGGGCACCCTGGTTGGGCTGGTTTCCAGCCTTCTTGTGCCCCACTGGGGATGCTGGCAGAGGACTCTGCATATGGACCCAGCCTGGCTTTGATCAACCCATCACGCAGGAACCCCCATGTGGTGGCACTGGGGTCAGCCCTATCCCCCAACACTCACCATTTTCATGGGGTGGGAGAGCACCACACCGTAGAGGCGGATGAGGTTCCTGTGGTCCAGGGAGTGCATGGCATTCACCTCCCGGATGAAGTCGTCTAGTGCCTCTGGCTGGCTCAGCACATCCGTCTTGAGGCACTTCACCGCCACGTTCAGCTATGGCCAATGTGGGGATGAGCCTCGAAGCGTCTTCCCCCCGGGGTGGTCCCACTGCCCAGCTCCCGCCCACCACGAGCAGCCCCTCACCGTCTTGCCGGCGGGTGTGCACCACTCGCCACGACGCACGACACCGAAGGAGCCGTCGCCCAGCTTCTCAAAGAGCGAGAGGTCCCGCTCCCGCACGAGGCAGGTGAGGGAGTGCTGACCCCCGGCTTCAGGGGGCGGTGGTGTGGGGGGCTTGCGGAAGGTGCTCTGGGGCTGGGGCTGCAGCTCTGACTCAGGGCGCTTCCCGCTGAACACCTGCGGGACATGGAGGCAGGTGAGATGCTGGCACAGAGACACCCTAAGCCCTTGAGGTCTGCGAGTGAGCAGTAGCAGGATGACCCCCTGCTTGGGCTGTACACTCTGGAACCTAATGACGACCCCTAACTGATGATTACCCAAGGCAGGCTGGCTGCAGGAACAGGCTCTGCTCTGCAATTCGTGTGGAGGGAAGGGTTTGTGCCTCTCACAGCAGCCCCAGCAAACCAGGCCGGTAGCCAGAGGGCCCTGGGCACTCCTTGGCCAGGCTGCAGCCACACGATGTGCCTGGGCACAAAGCCAAGAGAAACCTCCAGCTTGGGCCAAGTGTGGTGACACATCCCTGCAGCGATGTGGGCCATGCAATATGCACTGCTGCCACCTCCAGCCCAGAGGGGACGTGGTAGACAGGCTTTCCCTCCCGCTCCCCCAGCTGGGGCCGATGATGTGCCAGGACCAATGTTGGGGTCCATGCCAGCCTCGGCAACCAGGACCTGTGCGGGGTGTGCGGGGGCTGGGCCCGGCATGTGGCCGGGGTGGGAGGTGGCATTTCTGTGCCCGGTGCGAAGATGAGTAGCCTTCTATTAAAAGCCCATCCCTGTCCCAGCCCAGATGAGTCACGCAGGGGAGAGGCGATGACCCAGCGCCCAGCTGACAAGTGCCCTGCCCTTTTGGGGGTGCAAGATACCAGGGGGTGCCAGGGTGGCAGCAGCACCAGCTTTAGACAGGATGGCATCAGGGGCATACACGAGCATCCCAAGGTTCTCTGCCCTGGCATGCCCCCAGCCTGCAGGCACAAGGCTGTGCCCCCTTGCCGTAAGGTGGGCAGGGGGCCGGGCAGTGCTGCTGCCCACAGACCTGGCTGGGGCGAGATGCACAGGCTCTGTGGCTCGTTAGCTGCAAATGAGTTTCCTGGCAAAGAGGCAAATAATGTGGTGGTGGTGGGGGGGATATAAGTTTCCTAAAGTGCTGGGGCAGCAGGGCCGTCCTTCGCCAGGAAGTCACCCAGGAGCCCGCGTGGGACTGGGGCACATGCTGGCAGGGCCATCCTGCAGGCAGGGCATGCATAGCAGGGGCTTCTGCTCATCTTCCTGCCAGCCCCCAGGGACCGGTGGCATGAGGAGAGCCAGGCACCAGCAAAAGCATGGGGAGAGGTCCAGCTACTCCTGCCTGCCTCAGTTTCCCTGCCACACCTGCCCCTCTCCCATCCCTACCTTGCTCATCCAGGACTTCCGCTTGCACATGGCTTTCCTCCGCTTCACTGCCTCCCATAGCCGCCGCTGGCCTGCAGGACACAGTGACTGTCACTGACCCAGCACAGGGTGGGGGGTCCCCTCCAGCCCCATGGACTGCATGCTCCTCTGGGTTCCCCAAAAGATGCAGCGCAGCCAGCTGGGGGTACGGGGTGAGGTTTGGGGGGAGGGGGGAGGATGTACGCACCAGGGCGCCCCATGCCGATCTTCTCCAGATCCTCATTTTTGACGTACTCAAAGTGGGAGAGGCGGGTGACATTGAGCTCGTCCCGGATGCGCAGGAAGTACTGCTGCAGCTGCAGCTCAGTGAGCAGCTCCAGCAGCCAGTCCGTGCCCTCCTCTGCCTGCATGCTACAGCTCAGTCTCTGCCGGGACACCATGCCAGGTTAGGGGGGACACTGCCCCAGGGGCTAAGAGCCAAGGCTGGGGTGCTGCCTGGGTAGGGAGTGAGGGATGCTAGCGGGACTCATCTCCTGAGCCCATCCCCAGCTCCCCAGAGTGGGGCTAGGAGAGGCACCCCATCAGCAGGGTGCCTGACCCCCAGGGACAGGCAGGGACCCCCACTCTGCCCTGTCGTGCCCTTAGAAACACCAGCCCACCCCTCTGCTCCAGCACAGGCTGTCCCCAGGCAGCGGTGCCAAGGACACAGGAGGGGGCAGAGCCTCAGGGCATGGGATGAACATGCCCAGTGGTGGCCCCCAGCTGAGGGGCACCCCACACCTGCCACTGTGCCTGCCACGCTCCCTTTGCCTGGCTGGAGGAGCTGACCGGGGAGGGGACAGATGTCTGCAGCAGGGACAGCCACCTCGGCACTGCCTCTTGGCACCCTGGCATCCCCACACACCTGGCCAGGCTGTGGCACAGACCCATGGCAGGTGTCCTCCATCACACAAGGTGGTGGCACCTTGTCAGGCAGCCACAGGGAAGGGGGAGACATGGACATCGGAGCCTCCAGGGGGTCCTGGTGTCCCAGGGCTGAGGCACAGGGCACTCCAGTGCTGCTGGCATCACCCCCCTAGCCGTACCAGGGCACAGGGAGGGAGGGGATGGGACTGGGTCTCACCCACAGATCCCCATGCCCCCCCTAAATATGTCCCCCACTACTTCCCATCCCTGCCCGCTGTCCAGCTCTCCCCCTAGTTTCATCGCCACCTTTCCGAGAAGAGACATGGCTCTGCGTCCCGCTGCCGAGAGCCAGAGGGGAGGTGGAACCCCCCATGCCGGCCCCACAGCAGGGCAGCTCCCTCCATCCTCTCCTCTCCCCCAGGAGACGACGTGGCCCCTGGCGTCTTCGACCCCTGCACTCAGGTCCCTCGGCCGCGTCACCGCAATTACAGCCCTCGGCACTGGGCTAAAAATACGGCGGGTGCGGCAAGCAGCTGGGCATGGGGGTGCATGGGGGCACACAGGGGCATGCGGGGCGAAAGCAGCCACCAGCCTTTGGCACGCACCCACGGCTGGCCGGGGACGGGCAGTCCCCTGCCCACAGGCAACGGGGACAGCACCGGGTGACGGCCAGCGTAGGTCTGCCCAGGGTGGGGGTCAGCACTTACTTGGTATAGGCGGAAGCGGGTGAGGAAGGGGAAGGATCGGCGCAAAGCCTGGAAGCGTCGCATCCTGCCTGGCTGCCCACCGTTGGCCCCTTGCACTGCCGATGTCCCTTCCCTGGTGCCGGCGCCCCACGGCAGAGCCTGCTCAGTGCAGCCGGGGCACCCACAGCCCCGTCAGCTTGGCTACAGAGATGCCTCTCGGACTCGGTTGCCCCATATATCCCCCTGGAGCGGGCACGGGGGCTCGGGGCGTCCGTCAGCCAGACGCGGGCTGTGGCTCTCCCCCTCCTTCCGTCCGGCTCTCGATCCTCCCGGCCGGCCCTCCCCTTCCCCAACGCAACGGGGCCAGGATGGGGGGGGGGGGGGGGTGGCGGCAGGCAGGACTGGGGGTCACCCCTCCTGGCTGGAGCTGCTTCCTGGGGACCCCTGGCCAGCAGTGCGGTTTGGTCCCGGCGGGCTGCCTGCGCAGAGCTCCCCGGGAGGGGTTATTTTCAGCTGGGGCTGGGACGCGCGCCCAGGGGGCCGGGCTCCCATCAATGTGCCGCTTTCTCCCTTGTTCAGCGGGTGCCGGCAGCTGGGAGCCCGGACCCCCGCTCTCATTTCCATGGAAACTCTCCCCGGCCTTGGGAAACGCTCCCGCGCCTCAGTTTCCCCCCCAGGAAGCAGGGAGGGAGGGAGGGAGAGGAGACATCCGGCTCTCCGCTCCTCAACCAAGGCCACAGGCACAACGCCAAGGCAATGGGCGCTGCAGGGGGGGCTTCTGGCTCGGCAAACATACCCACTGCCCAGCTGCCAGTCCCTGTGGGGCTCCGCTGTGGGGTGCCACCAGCACCCAGGGGCTCGCTCCCCTTTCCTGGCAGGGCTGGCACCCAACCCCAGCGCTGTTGTCCGCCCTCAGGTTCCCTAGGGAGAACAGCTGGCTGTGCCGGCAGCCATGGCGTGAGAGAGGAAAGACCTGCCACAACCTCTTGCTATGGCCCCCGCCTGCCCAGCCCTGCCAAACCACAGCCATCTCTATGCTGGGGGGCAGCTGGGAGGGGATTAAGCACATCCCCAGGAGCAGAGAAGCCTCTGCTGTGGCTTCCACCACCGGGATCCCAGCTGGCACCCGGCGGCACAGGCACCCGGCACAACAAGCTCATTGACTGGGGACACCCGGGCACTGTGCCCTCGGCACCAACCTCTGCCACGCGCCAGCTCCCCCCTCCCTGGCCCAGGGGACACCGGGGATGCGGGGGGTTCCCTGCCCTGCAACAGTGCATCACCCTCAACAGCTGGTACTGGCACCCATTGGTGCTGACGTGCTGCCTCCTGCACCCCAGCCTATCTCCTGCACTCCCAAACCCCAGGCGAGACTGCCTAGTTCAGCACCTGCACTGGGAGTACTGGTCTCCAGAAGGGAGCTGGGGGACCCAGCCTTGCCCACTGTGCCAGAGGAGGCTCTGTGCCTCAGTTTCCCTCTCTGCAATAGACCCATGGGCACAGGGGTAACACCACAACCTCTGCTCTGAGACGGGCAAGCAAAGTCCTGCCAGTGAACCCCCATCCTGCAGGGGAGGTCACAGATGCCCGTCCAGACCCCGCAACCCAGCAGGTGGCAAAGACCCCAGGCCTAGGTACTGCTCGGCCCCCCATGCCCTGCACACATGCCATGCCGCGCACACCCACCCCTGCAGCCCCGGGGATGCACCCTACGTGCACCCAGGCTCATGCACGGGCGGTGACGACTCTCACGTGCACCCTGGGACCACACAGGCACAACCGCCGGCACCCCGCGTGCCTCCCACCACCTGCACAACCGCAGCCGCCCCCCCTCCACGCACACGTCACCTCCGTGCACAGCCCCCCGCTCCCAGCTACCACCCTGCCCGGCCGCACGTGCGCAAAAACACCAGCACCGCACAGCCGGCGGCAGCGCACCGGCCCGCTCCCCCGCCTTCACCTGACACACACCTGGAGCCGCCTGCACCCCTGCGTGCCCACAGGTGCCCACCCCCACGTGGCAGGCTCCTTGCCTCCACGCTCACCCAGCATCGCACACAGCCATGCACACACATCTGAGCTGGCACACGGGTGGCCAAAACCCCCCGCCCAATTACTCCTACCCACAATGATGCCCCAACACCTGCCCTACACCTTGAGGCAGCTGCACCCTCCACATGTACCTATGCGCTCCCTATTCCCCCCCCCCTGCTCAATACCCCCATGCACAGCCTGACACTCCCACCAGTGACACCCCCACATGCAGATGGCAGCCTGCAGGGCTGCCATCCTGCACCGGGTACTGTTTCCCACCCTGAGCTGTGCCAGGCCCAGCCAAGCCATGCTGCCACACACCATTCCCACACACTGTTCCCCTGTGCCTCAGTTTCCCCAGCAAGAAGGAACAGGGACCCCCACTCCTGTGGGTTGGGACAGGAGCACAGTCATGCAGGGGGGTGCCGTCCCCATGCCACCCCAGATGCAATGGGGTACCGCAAGTGCCAGAGAGGGGAGATGCCATGCAGGGACCACCCCTAGCCCCATGCCAGCTGCCGACCTGTGCCCCACAGCAGGACCCTGCCCCTCTTGGGGAAACCCAGTCTGGCCGGGTGCCCCCTGCTGCTCCCCCACCCGCCGGCTCCCCCCACACTGACCCGCCGGCATGGCATGGCTGGGGCGATGTCCTGCCGGGGGGACGGCATGGGGTGCCTGCTGCCCGGCCGCAGGGCCCGCTGCCCGGTGCTGTCCGAGAAGCTGTGGGGCAGGGGGCCGAGCATCTCCTCCTCCTCCTCGGCGCTGCTCAGGCGCTGGTAGTCACATCTCTCACCCATGGCCGGGGCGGCAGTGGCGGCTGCAGTGCGGCGATGAACGAGGGGCTCTGCGGAGACGCCCGCGCCTGCCTGGGGGTGGCGAGGGCTGGAGCCGGGCTCGGGATCACATGGCAGAAAGTTGCTGCAGTTCCGGAAAACAGCGAGAGGGTGAAGGTGACCGTGACAGTGATGGAGGGGAGGGGGGGATGGAGGGATGCAGAGGCAATGGGGAAAAGAAAAGGGGAGGCAGCCCCTCAAGCGCCTGTCCTCACCCCAGTCCCAGCCTGGTACCGCCGTCTTCCTCCTGGCTCAGCAGCCCACCTGCTCGCCTGCTGTCCCCACTCCGGCACCCGAGTGAAGAGGCAGCGGCATCTCTGCCAGCCTCAGCGCTGCGCTCGCAGCCCCCTTCTCCCCCCACCCCAGCACAGTGCAGCCCGCCGGCGGGGATGTGGTGCAGGCAGCCAGGCAGAGGAGGATGAGGGGGGAGCATCGTCCAGCAGCCGGGGCTCTGTGGCAAGCAGGATGGGTGAGGAGGCACCGTACCCCCTTCCTGGGCACCTGCGGAAGGCGGGGGGGGGAGCCTCTGGGGCTGGCAACATCCCCAGCATCCCTCCCGCTTCCCTGTGCCGGCAGAGGGGGATGGGATGCGCTGGGAAGATGGCTGCTCTGCAGCAACCCGGCAGCATTGGCGCAAGCACGGCAGGGCTGGGAGAGCAGCCAGGCCCTGGCGGGCGCTGCTGGGATGGGGGCCCAGGGGGGCACACCAGGACGACTGCTCCCAGGATCAATCTTCTCCCCCCACCCTCTTGGAGGTCTCCTAGACCTCTGCCAGGCTCTGCACCAGGCACAGACCCCAGCAGGGGCAGGTGGCACTGGGAAGCCATGCCCCCAGATGGGGAACCCCCCACCTGCACATCAGGACTGGCCCATACCCCAACACTGCCTGGCCGCAGCACCTCTCTGAGGCCCCTGGCCCAGGCTGAAGTCAGGGAGGGCCCCTGCAGCCCCCCTCCAGCCCCCGGGGACCTGCCTATCCTTTGGGGCATGGCACAGCCCCAGGGACCAATTTGTTCCCACGCCAATGCCATACGGCATGATGCCCTGTCCTGACTCCCCGAAGCACCCCCACGACCCCTCTCCTGCTCCCCCGACACCTGCCACCGCCCCCCGCCCCTGCCGAGACCTTGGTGTAGCCAGAAGGGTGACACCAGGCTGTCACTGTTCCAGGGCAGCGGGCATGAGCCCATCCTACCCCCCCTCCCTGAGAAACACTCCCAATCCCTGGGGGGGACCCACCCTGGCTTGGTGGGGGCTTGGTGGGGGCAGCCCCTCAGTAGCTCTTGCCATACCACGGAGGTGAGCTCAGTTGCAGAGCAGGTGAGCTCAGCTGCAGAGCTGAGGCGAGCTGAGCCCGCGGCATGGGAGCAGCGAGCCGCCCCCGCGCACGGCCCGCCGGCGTCACCGCGCTGGCACGCCACGGGCCGGTGACTGATGCACATGCTATGCCACCTTCCCTCCAGCCCCAGCCACCCCACACTGCCCCGAAACCCTTGCCAGCCTGCCCAGCGAGACCGATGCCACCAGGTCACCAAGCCAAGAGGGGACAACCGTTGTCCCCACAGCTCTGGGCATGGATTCGCATCACCTCCCCCATGCATCGGGTCCTCCTGGCCTGCCCAGGCTCAGCTGAAACCCAAACAATGAGGTCCCCTGCACGGGGATGGATGGCATCACACCATGCCACCCCTGACCCACCTGCCTGCAATTCCCACTCAGGGGGCTCCCACTGCAATGGCAGCCACTGGGCAGGGCACACTGTCCCCTGCCCCCCAGGGTGGTGACAGTCACACTGATCACAGGGTGTCTCTCCCCTCCGTGAGGATGCCAGACCTCCCCAGCCCTCTGGGACACCACGCTTGGCCCCACATCCCTTCCAGCATTCCTGGGGACCAGGGCCACAGCATCCCCCGTGCCCTGCGCCCACCACCCTGCACAGAGGACCCTGGGAAGCAGTGGGTCCCCAAAACAAGCTCCCAGAGGGGGATGACATCCCCCACTCACCTCCGGCACATCACCCCGCTTGCTGTCACAGCCTGCCTGCCACCTTCCTGGTGGCTGTGTCACCTGGAAGTGATCTCATCAGCTGCGCCAGCAGCAGGGCGGCCGCAGTGGCACCCCAGGCTGGCTCGCTCAGCCCTGGCGGGGCCCCGGGGGTGGCCCCAAATTGTGGTGACACACTCCCCGGCCTGGCCACCATGGCGCAGGCATGCTGGCAGGCACATACCCACGCGTACAAACGCACCTTGCTCCCACCAGAGACATGGCTGCCGGCCACATCCTGCCTACCCCCAGGATGCTGCTTCCACCCAGCTCCCCAGGGACCATCCCCAGCCCCTTGCTGGATTGCACCACCCCACATCCCCCACCGTGGGACCCCATACCGGTGGGTGTTTTGCCTCCCTTGGTGCTGGCACCTGATGCTGCTTGCTCAGCCGGCTTGGGCAAGCAGGTGGTCTCGGGGGGCCGGCACGGAGGGCTGGTGACCCTTGCGGCGGGGGTGGCCGGGGAGGCCGGGGTGCCAGGTTCTCCCTCGCTGCCATCTCCGGGCTCCCAGAGCTTGGCCCCATGACCTGATCCTGCCCACCAGCACAGAGCATCCCCCACTCTGAGCCCCTGCCTGCAGCAGCGGCTGCCCCAGGAGAAGAGACACAGCTGGGAGCGGGGGTGGTGGGGGTGGTGGGGGTGGTGGTGTGTGTTGCTGACAGAGCCTGGCGCAACCCCAATCCCCTCCCTAAGCCTCTTTCCTCTGCTAAATCCCCTCCACAGGTCGAGCCAGGGCTGGCTGAGCCCATCTTGCGCCTCCCAGCTCCCCGGCATGGGCAAGGGACAAGCAGGAGTCACTGGCCCCAGGCTCTCCCACCAGGGAAGGGACACAGCGCAATGTTTCGGAGGACAAGCAGGCAAAGCAACACCCCCTGGCCCCCACAACACCCTGCCCACCCTTGGCTCTGTGGTCACAGGCACTGCCAGGAAGGGGGAGAGGGCAGCAGGCTTGGCATCACTGAGTCTTGGCAACACCGGCCCCTGGGACACTGCCATGATGGGGACACTGCCACTCTGCCCCGGTGCACTGCTGGTTTGTGCCCGCCAGCTCCTGCGCTCGTCTCACCTGGGCTGAGGCAAAAGCGGGGCTCCCTCGGCAGTGCCAGCCCCCGTGTCGCAGCAAGCTGGGCAGTGTGCGAGGGGGCACGGCATCAGGGCTCAGCCATGGGGCTGGCAGGGCTGCAGTGACACCAGCCACGGGGTCCCCCTGGGGCAAAGCAGAAGGGAGAGGTCAGGATGGGCCCCCCAGCACGGCCCCCCACCCACCCTGGACCCTGCAGACTCCCTGGGGGCTAAGGGGTGGGAACACCTCCCCACACACAGGGCTACCCCCCACCCTGCCCAGGCAACTGAAAGAGCCTTTGTGGAGCTGCCCCAACAAGTTCCCTGGGGCATGGGTGGGCTTTGCCCCAGGTCCTGCCAGGGAAGGGGACACCGGCACGTGCTCTGAGCCTTGGGTCCAGCTGGACCCTCTGCCCTAGGGGTGCTGTCATTGGTATCCCCATCCCCACACCGCTGTAGGATATGCCCTCAGGGCAGACTGCAGCTGGCACAAAATGAGTTTGCTACGTCTCAGGCCAGATGGGCACAAAGCCATGTCCACGCCACAGCATCTCCCCTCTGCGCTGGGTGCAGGGGAGGTAGGACCCCTGGAGCTGGGGGCAGATGAAGATTAAATCCTCCCCACTTCCCCAGCACCAGAGCAGCACACTGACCAGACCATCCAGCATCTGATCATTAGCACTAATTGACAGCAGCCTAATTAGCCAGGCTGCAGCACTGGCAGTGCCCCCTATCTCCCAGGCCGCTCAGCATAGAGCTGGAGAAAGACTTTCTCCTTAAAGCCTTCCTGTCCCAGCAGGGACTGTGTGTGGGGCAAAGCCCCCTCCTGCCCCCCAAACCCCATACAAGTGCGTAATGCCCCCCAGGATGCTTTGCCCCAGCCGGCTACCATACCCCTTGTGAGCATGACTGGAGTCAAAACCCTGGTGCTCCAGGAGCAGGGTGGGGCCTCTCAGGGGAAAACTGAGGCATGGAGCAAGGTCTGGTCTGCAGAGTGGCTGGGATAGGGCTTGGCTACAAGCCCACAGCAGTTCCTGGTCCCGTAGGGGGTACTCCTCTGCCCATGGAGGCCTGCCATGCCTCGGGGTAGGCTGAGTTGGGGCAGGACAGCAGGCTGGCAGCTGCCTGAGGAGAAGGAAGGCATGGCCAGCCGCCCCCCCAGCCATACCCACAATACCCCGCCAGCAGGGCTGGCCCACGCCCTGCGCTAAGGAGGCCCAGGTAGCTCCAGGGGTTGGTAACAGGTTGCACAGCCTGCATGGCCCCCACCCCGTGCCCCAGGGCCTCGGCAAGGCAGGATGGGGGGGGTGCAGCGGCTGCTTCTGCCCCACTCCCCGCAGGGAGCAGCGGGCTTGGGGCTGGCAGCGGGACCAGGGCTGCAGCTGAGTGGGCCTGCAGCATGTGGAGTCCTTCCTGGGCCCTCTCCTTTAAGAGGGGCCCGGCAGTACAGACCTGCTCAGAGACACCCCTCTGGGCAGGTCCTGTTTTCAGGAGAGTTTTACAAAGCCTAGCACTGAAAAACTTTGTTTCGAGGGCTTTGCCCTGAGCCAGCTCAAAGGACTGAGTAAGAGGGGGATGCGTGACCCCCACAGCACCTGATGAGGGGGGACCTACCCTGTGGGGCTGTGAGCGGATGCCAGAGCCCAGTGGCACCGGAGCACCCCAGGGAATGCTGCGCCAAGGTGGCCCCAGGGAGGCAAGCACATGGGGAAGTGCCATCGCCGGGCTCTGCCCTGGCCTGTCCAGCCCTGGCACAGCCTCCGGCTGGTGGCAGCTCTGCGGGCAAAGACGCTGCCCCTGCCTGGGCTCCTCCAGCCGCCTGCAAAGCCACTTGCCAGCTGCCACTTGCAGAGCAGGCGAAGGGTCCGACCGTGCCAGGAGAAGCTGAATAGGGTCCTCCCAGCAAGGTGGGATCCTCGCCTGGGCTGTCAGCACCACCTTACCAGGTTTAACTTAAAGGTTTTATTTAAAAAAGCAAAGCTAACAAAGACCAACAGTACCCAAAGGGTCCTAAGCATTTAGAGAAAAACCTGGCACACCATAGCCGGACACAGCCACAGTACTGCCCGCTGAGCCCAGTGAGCAGAGGCTCCCCGCACCTCACTGGTGCTCCAGCTTTCGGCAGCAGCACAACACCCTGAGACGTGGGGCCAGCCCCGAAGGACAAGGATCCTCTGTTCGGCGCCGGAGCTCCCACAAGCCTAGGGAAGAGGAAGAGCAGAGCAAAGCCGCCTTTTCTCCAGGGAAAAAAAAAAACAAACCAAAAAACAACCTTCCCCTGGCTTCTACTGCAGTTTGGGAGGGTTCAAGGGCACCAGGCACCCACTCACACCAGACCCCAGTGCCTGCTCTGCCCTGGCAGGCCGGAGAAGGGGGGATCAGGCATGCTGGTGGCTGCGGCTCAGTGGCCCCACTGTGCCTAGGCACGACAGCAGCACCGGCAGCCCGCAGTGCTGCGGGGCACGGTGCCAGCAGCGCCTGGTGAGGCACAGCAGGCACATGCAGACGCCGGCCCGGGCAGTGCCAAACCCCGACCCCCCCCGTCCCTTGCATCGCACCCCAGCAAGGGGTCGCGCCTCGCTCCTTACCTCTGTGTTCACCGTCGCTGCCACCGCATCCTGCGCCGGGTCTGCAGCGTCACCGCAGGGAGAGGACGGGCACGGCGGCGCTCCGGTCGGCCGGCATGCCAGGCAGGATGCGCCTGCCCGCCTGCCGGGGCGGGGTGCGCCGATCGACGCCGGCGGCGGCCGGGTCCCGGGTGGGATCCCCCACGGGGCGGCGGGCGCCCGGTCCCGGA
>VYZV01021979.1:222392-239374 GCA_013401275.1 Pandion haliaetus | reverse complement strand
GGGGCGGGGCAGGCGAAGGGACGGAGCGGGGACGGCCGGGCAGAGGGGGGGGTGAGGCGCGGGGATGGACAGACGGACAGACAGGTGCACGCGCAAACAGAGGCTGACAGACTCACCGCGGAACAGCGCCAGGCCCCGGGACCGCTCCGTTGCAGGGATCAGGGGGGAGGCAGGACACAGGGCACGGCCTGCCCTGCCCTGCCAAGGGGCAGCCCAAATTCCTGCTCCTAGGTGCGTGGGGACGGGCTGCAGCCCCCTTCCCTGCTTCCCCAGCGGGGCCGGCTCTGCGTGGCTGCAGCAGAGCTCCGCGCAGCCCCGGCCCTGCCCCCCGGGGTGCTTTGCACAGCCACTGCAGGGAGAGGAGCCCTGCCAGATTTGGGCAGGGAGATGCGGGAAACAACGCCTCTCCAACAAGTAAATCATCCCTGTTGGAAGAGGAGGGACCAGAGCTATGCCGGGACAGTCCGTAATGGGCAAGCAGGGATCCTGGAGAAGCTGCCTCCTACCCCAAAGGGTGCATCTTCACAGGGCCCAGTGTTTGTAAAACACGAGGTGAGGAACTGGCACCGGGGATGGGGGAAGACCGTGGAAAAAAGCAGAGTATATGTAAAATACAAAATCCCACACTGATGCAATCTTACCTCAGCAGGCTTCTGGGACCAGGGATGCAGCTCCCGCTCCACCAGAGCTCTCTGGGGCTCCAAACAGTAACCAAATACCCATCTGCACCTTGACCCAGGGGAGCTCCAGAGGGGTGATGGGTGCAGGGACGAGGCAGTAGGCAGCTCTGGCTTCCTGGGACACAGACATGGCCACCCATAGCCCTGCCCAGCCACCTTCTCACCAGCAGAGACCTGTGAAGCCATGGCCAGCGGGAAGTCTACATTTCATCCTCCTGCCACCATCCAGGCAGGCTCTTTAGGGTCAACACAGTGACCTAGAGGCAGCAGGCNGGGGGGGGGGGTTGCATACATTGCTCCTCCAGCTCATTGCCAGGGACCTTCTCAGCCCAGTCACCTGCGGTGAGGCAAGGCTCAGAGCTGAGCAGCATGGTGAAATTTGGACTTGCTGTTGCACATCGACGAGGTGGTACAGGAGCTGCCAGTTACCAGCCCTGACAGGGCAGGAGAGCAGCCTCCATTCAGCTGCCCCAGCTCACCCACGGCCACAACAGCATTATGGCTTTGCAAGAACCAACAAGAGGAGTTGAGTGTTCAAGCTTTAAAACTTTATTCAAGCAGACAGCAGGTAATCCAGAAACAGAGTTTAGCACCCCACACCAGTCAGATGCCAGCACTGAGCAAGGCATCCCAACATCCCAGCAGTCACAGTTGTGCTGCCTAGGCAGGAGACAGGCTTCTCTGCTGGCTATAAAACACATGATTAAGTCTGACATCAAGATGCATGCAAATACTACAGTGAGGACTCTCAGACAGCAGCTCTTAAATGCCATCCAGAGAAGTGTCACCAGGAAACAGTAGCACAGACAGGGCTGTACACATGCCTTAGAGACAGCAGGGTAGTTAAGGAAGAGCAAAATGTTGTACAAGCCTAGGCATCAGGCTTCTAGAGAGACAGATGAAAATCCAGCCCTCCAAGTTGGTGAGCACTGAGCTCAGTAACTAGGCAGGGGCCCTGCCCTCACCCCTTCCTTATAGAGACCCAGGTCTCTGCTCCAGCTGAACAATGTTCTTTCCCTCAAGGACTACTGCTGGGGCTCAGGTCACTCGCTTGCTTTAGGTTTAAACATCAGATCAAACTGTTTGCAGAGTACAGGGCTGGCAAGAGCCAGCCAGCTGCTTTTTGGGAACAGGCAGAGCAGTTTAGCAGGGATCATGCAGGAGCAGTGTTCAGCTTCAGGTCAGGGAGCAGAGGGACACCATGAGAAAGGTGCCATCAATTTCCCCCCCTCCACACAACACCCAGGAGGCAAGATTGGAGTTTCCAGCAAGACCTGGGGAGCAAGCAGCTTCCCATGCATGCACACCAGCATCACCCCAGTGCCAAAGCAGGCCAGCCTCTTAAGTAGTACGCACACCCATCTACAGCAGTGACCAAGAGCCCTCCAGAAAGGGGTCAGCCCCAAGTCCTACATTCACCTTTAATTCCCCAAGTCTTTCTAACTGATTTGAAGGAAGTTTACTAAACCACAGAGCACACAGTCTAACTAGCCTAGTTTCCACTAAACATTCAAGCACCAGTCCTGTGACTGGAGGCAGGAAGCCACTTCAAGACAGCACAGCTATTTGAAACAGTTCAGCCTACAGAGAAGGTAGAGTCTAGGGAAGTACATAACAGACCAAAGTTTGTATCTGCATCACCACAGGAGAGTGAAAAAATAGGACTGCAGGAAATTGATCCATGTTAGATACTAACCATCAAGCTTCGCAGATGACATTGCATGATAAGCATAGAACAATTATGGGAAACACTGTCCCCGATAATTACGTACACCCATAGTGCAACATATGGAGGTCACTGCCTCCGATATAACACTGTGGTAGGCAAAAACTACCTTGTTCTTTACACATTATGGAAGACACTGCCCCCGATAATGTAAGTTAGGTTTCATGATACATAAGGTACTGGAAGTTTGCAGGAAGCTGCCATTCAAAAAAAAAATCGGGCCAACGCCTAATCTGAGGTACAAGTTTGTGTGTGTTGCCACGGGTGGAGCTACAGCTACACAGCAAGCCCCTCCACCGGGGCCAGGAAGGAAGCTATGCTCCCCATGCGAGCACACAGCGTCCAGAAAGGGGGGTGAAGAGGGAGTCCAAAGCCCACAGAGGAGCATGGACACCGCAGGGAAGGCAAATTTCTAGTATTTGAGTTCCCACCTGGGTTTTCAGCATTTCAAGGATCACTTTGGAGCACAACCTGGAGACACACTACCAGGTCTACACCTTCAAGTTCCTTCCAGAGGGGTGTTTTTGCCACAGAAAGCTTAATTGCTAGTTTTCAAAAATTTTTTTTTTTTTTTGAGGGGCCTGTTTATTTTAAATGCAAAGTTCCAGTATCATGTTTGATTGTAATAGCAGATGCTGCTTTATTCAAAAACGACAGTATAACTGTCATAATTATGGAAGGCACTGCTTCCGATAATTATCTTCTATAAAAAAAACACACCATTTATAGTGAACGCTGTCACTGATAAATAAATAAACAAATAAATATCTCAGTGCCAAACAAGAGCCATCCTGCAAAATGGCATCAGTCAAACAGGGTTTGGCCAGCAAGAGACTCAATTTCACAAAAGGCCCCAGAGCAGCAAGGTCTGAAGTGCCAGTCTAGAGCCATTTCTCAATGCTGCAGGACTCGCTGAGGTGCCAGCTAAGGATATAAAGGGGACATTAGATAATCTTTGGGTCATTTTCCCTGGGTATTGAGACATGACTCAGCAGAAGCAAGCCTCCAAGATGTTATTGGGACCCGGCTGTTGAATAAAGGCAGGCCGGGCACTTCAGAGTTTGCTGATAATCCAGCACTTGTGGGCTATTATGAGGTTGTTTTATTTTTGAACTACAGGTTGGTCTCTGCAGCTCCCTGCCAGAGAAGGGATCCTCATTACAAGCAGCAAGAGGAATCCATTCCCTATTTTGTCACAAGGTTTAGGGGGCCAACAATTAAAACCCTAAATAGATGAAGTACCTCCCCACTCAAGGTACCAGTTCAGGAGTCACCTGAGCTGTTAGTTCTGAAGTACAATGGAGAGCAAGCCCCACAAGCAGCTGTACGTGACCGGTTTGGACTACGGTCAGATGGGAGCCTGGTCAGAGGAGATTTCATGGTAATCTTAGTACCTGCTTTAAAACTCTGCCTCCTGTGAATTTGTCAAGGTGAGATTTAAATTTTATGCTCAAATTTGGTCAAAAAAGGTTTGTTGCCAGAAAATCTACACAAAAAAAAAATGCCATGTTAGGGCATGGTTTCCCTAATCCTGTACCTTAACCAGGTGTTTGCCATGTCTAGAATTCATTGTCTGTATCCCAGATATCACCCACTAAGGCATTGGCAGCCCCTTTAATGGTCCAGGTCACCAGGGCCAGCTGCTCTTTCAGCATGTTCACGTCCACGCTGTCCCTGCTGGTTCTCAGCAGCTGCAGGTTCTCCAGCAGACTCTGCAGGGTGTGGGAGCCTTTGCCGAAGAAGATGTGGCGAAAGGGAGTATCTTTTGGTGAGAGGTATGGGGAGAGGAAGTCATACTCCACCTGGAGTAGAGGTGCAAATTTAGGGTTATACTTTCACCTCCCAAGTTTTTCTTTCCTAATCTGCCCCATAACAAGTTCCCAAACTCTGATCCCCACCCAGCCCTTTCCTGCAGCAGCTCTGCAAGGGCCAGACCCTCTCCCGATAGCAAGCGCAGAAGTCAGTCACATTGACGCTACGCAAGCCGAAGAGATACGGGTCTGCACAGTGCCCATGGCTCCTAAGAGACCCATCCCAGCCAGCACTCTCTTCCTTTGTGAAGAAAGGAAAACCAGTTGCAGATACCCACCTTCATGATCCTGTCATTCAGGGCTCTGCGGATGACCCTGTTTTCCCTGTCACTGTTTGCGATATCTCTTCTCAGTGCATCTGTAGCTCGCTGGAAGTCACCACGGGCAAAAAACAGCCAGTTCAAGGTCAGCCCCAGTGCCTGTGAGGGAGGAGCTGTTAGCAAACCTGATTTTCTTCTTTTGCTGCTCTCTTACCAAGAGAAAGTGTTGGGGATTTTTTTTTTTTGCCAGTTTAACCAGGTAGCAGAGCAAGTTCCTGGCAGGCTCTTCTGAGGTCACTGAGCTCAGTGATGTCTCTCCCCACCCACAGTTTCTTGTAGGCTTTCAGCAGAGGTGCAAATGAGATGCAAAGCTGCACCATGCTGTGAATAATAACCAGATGAGAAACGATCCACATCCATTTCCGCAAGAGCCTACCACAGCCAGATTAGTTAAATCTGTCTGCCACAGCTACTCTGCCTGCACTGCTCTATAAGAAATGTCAATTTATGTCACATCTTGCTACACTCTCATGCCCAAAGGAGGAAGATGTCTACCCTGTTGTATCCAATAGCAGCAGAGCCTTATTAGCACATGGCCCCATAGCAGTCTACAGGGATTCGGTGCACTTAGAGCCTTTCTTACCTTCACATCCCGATAGTAGGGCAAAAACTTCTCCTGGAATGCTAGCAGTTCTTCACCGTATCTCTCAAAGTCCAGGAAGAGCTCATGATCATGGGTCAGCCTGAGAGCTATTTGTCCGGCAACTTCTGCAGCAGCACGCATAAGAGCATACAGCTTGTCAGACCTCTTCAGGTTCTCCACAGTGTCCTCAGTAGTGCCCAAGAAAGGATATTCTTCATCTTTCTGCAAGAAAGCAAGCATTGAAGTTAGGCAAGAGTGCTGCTCCAGCTAAGACTTTTCACCTCCTGCTACAGTTTGCTTGATACTTCTACCACATCCCATCTCCTTATGCTGCTAAGTAGCGAGACTTGAGTGGCAAAACTTCAAAGCACAGGGGAAGGGAATGGAGCTCCTGCAACTCATCCCTCACAGTTTCCAGCGATCAGCAGGATGCTCTGTGGGTTTGTTAAACCTGAAGACATATAGACCTTTTCCCCACTCAGAGTTCACTGCAGAAGTGCAGGCAGGCAAACCCCAGCACCCAGTTTGGTATGTGCTGGCAGCACTCTCCAACCCTTCTTGGCAGGATAACTCAAGGTTCTTTGTGGAACAAATCTGACACTAACAAAATTCAAGCATTCATAAACAGAGGAAGCTGTTATCAGAAAGGGTCCCAGCTGCATGCCTAACAGAGCAGGCTGCTTGGCTGATGCCATTTTTGCCAGCCTCAAGCTGCAGCAGCAGACCTGAACAGTCCGAGTCAGTATTTGCTCTGGCCAACAGTACTGCTTCCCCAACACACTTTGCTTGCTGACCAGCAGGCTGTAGTAGTCTTTCACTGAAGCAGCAACAGCTTGGTATCTTTTTAGTGCTTTTAGCTTCTGAATCGTTGACATCTGAGCCTCCAGAGGAGCAAGTGCTCCCTCTCCCAACAAAACATGAACATTCAGGACTCTGGAACAGAGACTGTAGGCCAACCGTGCCCCAGGAGCAGCCTTCACAGCAAGTATTGCCATAGCCACCAGGTCCAGAGGCTGCATCTCCTCCCCCAGAGAGGCTCTTGCATGGACAATGAGCTTGGGACAGCACCTTGTGCTCTGCCATCCTGGAGAGCAGATACCCTTACAGCACTTTCCACAGAATGAGCACACCAGGCAGGCAGACAATACTTACATTGCAGAAACCAAAGGAAACCACTGGGATTCCTGAGTAGGCCAGGAAAGGGAACGCTGCATTATCCAGACCAAGGGGAACACTGCAAAAAAGACAAGTATTAAGCAGTTACCAACTGGTTTGGACATCCCAGGAGAAAAGCTACAAGCCCTAGAGCTGAAGCTCTGAGCCAACTGGACTACCATGTCCAGACAAGACTGCTTTTGGCCAGGAGTCCCAGCCACGTGCCAAGGGCTGCTCGTCCATTTCCAGCCACTGGTCTTTGTAAAACACTGTTCTTGCCCTACAAAAAAAGTGTCTGGGTTGCCTACGGGCAGCTTGGGGCAGCACTAAGCACAGCTAGTGTTGTACTGTTCATGCTTGCCTGATGCCACTGCAGCAGGTAGACCCCACCCCAGACAGTGGTATGACACTCCAGCACAAACAGCAGAAGCTGTTTAGTTTGTTCCTTTAGGGGATTTGTCTTCCCAAAGAGCAGGATGACAATACTTACACTGTTTTTACCCAGTCAGAGCCAACTCTGTCATACAGGCTTCCCGAGTCCTTTGTTGGGTCCTTCACCTGCACAGAGACGACAGTCAATACACTTGTTCTGACCTCTGCTTGGGCTTCCAGGTCCATCCTAGAGCTTGCATTGCTGTGCAGATGCTAGACTCAGGTGTGTTCCCCTGACCTGTCTTCACACAGGCATAGTTCACACAGGACAGGCATTCACCTTGCACTGAACTGTGGCATTTGCTGATTTTAGATTTTGTGTGCCTGAACTGCAATTCCCAGAGCCCAGCTGACTTCACACAGGGCCCGCCAGAGTATCTTAGCCCTTTCTCCTAAAAGGAGCTTTCTCCTCAGAAGGTGCCAGCTGGGGAAAGTGACCCAGCACAGGTCTGGCTGCTTTCAGTTCCTCCTTAAAACCAGTCACCTTGATTAGCCCAAGACCCTTCAACTCACCCCCTTCATAGTTCTCTCCAGCAATGTGTACAGCAATGGGCTAGCAGAAATCTTCATGTGGTTGAAGCCTGCAAAAAAGAAAGGGTGTTTGACATGCTGGCACAAGTAATCACTACTGCTAGAGCTGCTCAGCCCTGTGACTGAGCAATAACTGATCTGCAGCTTGTTGCCAAAGGATCTTAAACAGATACAAGACAGTCTACTGGGACCTAGCAGAGCTGCCTCCTTCTGGCTCAAGCTGCAGCAGCCTCCCAGCTTCAATGACAAGAGAATAAATGGAGTCATGCCAGTCTTCAGCCAAACACCCAGCATCAACCTCTGGCACAGCCCCCATTCCTGGAGGTTAAGGGATGCTTGTCAGGCTGTTCTGGTCCCACTCAGTTTCAAGAAACTTAAGAGCAGCAGATTACCTAGGACTGCAGCATCCAAGTTAATGTAAGTGAAGGCTTTGGCATGCAGTGTGGCAGAGTACCCCTAGAACAAAACAAGTATTTTAAGATGAGCAGTACAACACCAGGATGTTTAAGCCATAGGGACAGGAAATCACAACTGTGCAGTCATCACACAGAAGCCTATCAAAGAAACAGTACCTCCAGCCATTCAGTAGCACCCACAGCTCCATACTCTCCCGCACTCCAGCTAGCAAAGATGATGCTGCGCCTTGGTTTGTAGCCATCTGCAAAGAGAGACAGACTGAGATGTCTGCCCTTCCCCATGGAGATGTAGATTAGCATTGAGGGCCTGGGTTGATGAATTGCCTGCTCCTCAGACAGAGCTGAAGCATTCTGGCTGCTGCAGACAAATGTGCACACTAGTGGCTGCATGGACACTACATCCCCCCCCCCCCCAATACTGCAGAACTGTGTAGGAAAACCATGCTGCCTGCATTTCCCCTTTTTGTTTAGCTGCCTGAGCCCAAAATTAAACCTGGAGACAAGGACACTCACACTAAGCGCCACCATGCAGCCCCCACCGCTCCAGCTGGTCAGCCACTTCAGTGTTTTCCCACCTTCAGGCCTGGCTGCCCAATAGACAGCTCAAGTTTGAGGTTTGCATCCTGTGTTATCCAAGGACATTCTTGCATTCAAGCCATACCAGATACAAGCAGGCAGTCTCTTGGAAGCGAGTGCTCGCTGCAGAAAAGTTGTCTATGTTGGACAAGTAATAGCTTCTCAGGAAACTTTCTCAGATTCCCAATGCCTTCCCAAAGGATTATTTTGCAACTGGGCTCTCCAATGCAACACATGCAGAGCTAAACCTGCATCACCTCCCACGCCATGCTTTTGTACACAAATATTTACCATTTTTCACCATGTCTGAGATCACATGGGCAAGTTCCAACAATATGGCAGTTCCAATGCCAGCCTTGGCTGCTCCTGGGCCCCAGGAGTCTCTCTGGGCTCCGATCACAACATACCGATCTATAAAGGAGACATCAAGATCTGAGCTGCAGGCTTCAGGTTACAAATACTATTTATCAGAAAAGCAGCTTTGAACTTTTATACTAGGAACAGAGCATGGAGTCTGACCCCTGAATCTGGCACGCTGCTTGTTTTCATTTAGCCTTTCCCTGGCAGCACAGTTGAGCTTTTGCCTTGACCCTTAGGGAAGGGTCTTGGTCCTGCTGAGGAAGTGGTTGTCTCTGTCTGGAAGCAGCTGTCATGTTCTGATGATCACAGAAGAGGAAGGGTTCCCCTCAAGACTAAGCCACAAAGCAGTTGCTGTTACCTGGTTCTTCCAATCCCTTGATAGCACCAAAGATGTTCAGAATCTTCCTGTCCACCATAATGTTGTTCACGTTCAGTTTCACTGTCATGTTGCTTGTGCTGCTCAGCATCACCTTACATCCCAGGACCCCACTATTCCACTCTGTAAGGCATTTTTCTCCATCCATTTTCCTGAGGGAAAAAGAGAGATCCTTTGAACTCATTATCTAGCTCTAACCTCACTTAGCTATGCTGTGAAAAAAGCAAGCCTGCAACTGCAGGTGCAGCCTTGTTCAGGACCTGCTCAGGAAGTAGCTTGCAGTCCTGTAGCACTAATTATGCAGGGAGAGGTAAGATGCAGAGGCCAAGAGGAATCCAACACTAGATTAAGTTCAGTCTTTGAGACACAAGACGTAGACACAAGCAACATTTCTCCAGCCAGTTCCACCAAGTGCTCCCTGCGATACACAGCACAGGCCAGCAGAGAGCTCCCTGAGCTCACAGCACCTCAACACCATCCTCACCTCTGCAAGAGGGCCACAAGCAGCCTAGCCTGCAAGCCAGAAAAAACAGTTACCTGAACAGCTTGCCTACTGCTTTGCTAGAGATGGTCTGAACAGCAATGCGAGGTAGTCCAGAAGATTCCACTGGTGGGAACTGGGTGTGGTTGAAAGAAGGGAAGCCTGGAGTGAAAGGGTCTCCAGTTCCAAGGTGGGCCTGTGAAAAGCAAGAGGAGTCCTCAAGTCTCAGAGAAGCCCAACAGTTTTCATCTACATAAGGGCATGACGCACTGCTGAGCCAGAGGCCTGCAGGACTGCTGCGTTCTGCAGTCCACAGTGAGAAAGGTTCATTAGAACAACAAACAGGGGAGCCAGCTGCATACTCACATGTCCAAAGGGGACAAGCGCATCTGTCATCCTGTAATCATAGGGGTCCAGGTACATCAGAGCACCAACTGCTCCTGCCTCTTCGGCGTTTGCAACCTGAAGCAAAGAGGAACATTAACTGTACATCTGCACTGCAAGCAAGGGGAGTTAAGGCAAGTACATGGAGTAATGGTGTGAAGGGTTGTGCTCCTGAATGCCCAACTCCACAACAGATTTTAACAGCTACTTGTCAGTGATAGGTACACAAGGAAGCTGAATACTAGCAGCTCCGACCTATTCTAGGCAGAGTGTGTCTAACACCCTTTTGAACATTTAGGACACTCTACGGCTGGTGTCTCATCCTATGATTCCTTCCAGCTCATACTTGCTCCTCAGAGCAGCTTAGAAGACAGACATTATTTAATTTTGATCACGCTCCATCTGTTTTCCCAAGATTAGGTTAGTCTCAAGACAAGATAAGCAGCTACTGAAGGCTCATATTCACATGGAAAATGAGCGCAGAGTGGCCTAGTCAGGTAGCTGTTTAATACAACTACAAACCAGCTGCCTCTGATATGCCACCAGTATAAACACTCTTGCAAGGCTAGACACCAGTTTGAGAAGTGGGAAAGGGATTCGAGAACCAGTGAGCAAGGGGTCTTGCAGAAGCAGCTTTCAGCTCTGCCTGTGTCTGATGCACACAGACAGGCAGAGTCTGACTGGAAAGAGTCCTATGCCCCAGCCTCCCCAGAAGCACCCACCTGAGGGGCAGCTCTGGGTCAGACCTAGAACAGGCTTGTGTACAGAAGGACTTGGATCCTTTAGGCTACTTGACTATTTGGTTCTACTCGCTACAGAGGGAACCTTACAGCAACATGCAAGGCAGCTGACTGGGCATGCAGTGCCAGCACCTTCACTTGGTTCAAGTGAACAGTCAGCAAGGGCCCAAGTGAGACATTGCAGCCAAGCTTTGAAAGTAACTGGCTGCAGCAGCAAGAGGTGCTCTGAAGGCAAGGTTCTTCTGCTTCTAGCAGCCCTATTGTTGCATCTAGCAATACCAGTCAGCTCTGCATCCCATAGCCCGCAGGCTGCCTCTCTGCCTCGCAGCTCCATCACTCCAGATGCTTGGCTGTCCCAGCAAGACTGCCAGAGACCAAGAAGAATGCCACCATGAACAGTAACCAGCTCTGTTCAGTCTTGGTGTCCAGACCTACACATGGAGGCTTAGTGCAAACAAGCAAGACCAGACCTGTATGGACAAGCCTACATACACGAGTTCCAGAGACATGAACAAAGACACACCTCTGTACCTCAAGTGGAGGAAGCACAGCTTCCTGCTGCCAAGTTTGGCCAGGCTTTTGGGCACAGACTGCTTACCTTCTCAGCAAGGGTTATTTTTCCAGCTCTGAAGATGATTATAGTTTCATTCAGTGAAACACCCTGCTTCTGTATCTTCTGAAAATCAGCTTTCAGTCCATAGTTCACATGGACTGGTTTGCCCTGGAACAGAATCATTGGTTATAAATGCAGCAGTCCTATGTCAGTAAGATACCCAAAACAGCCTACAGAGTCACAATAACATTAACAGTAGGGAGTTCAAGCTCAGCAATGTAAACTCTGATCACACGCAACGTGCCTGTTGAAGCAGCACTTCTGTCAAGGTTCCTGTCTGGATCCCAGCAGAAAAGTTTAAACAGTTACTTCTGCATCTTGCTGAAGTAATAAAACTATGTGGGCCCACTCCTCTCCCCACCATCCCCCCCAGCTCTCTAACTGGGGAGAGCTTTATACACTTCATATCCTGAAGGGACATATTTTGGACATTGTCACCTGGTTAAGTGTGCAAGCACATATCCAGGATTTTCTTGGAATCTACTTACAACAACTGAGCCACTCTTGCTGTATGCCACATATGCATCGGGACTCTCCAGTTCCTCCTCTTGACCATTTTCCAGAATAGACACTTTGTTGTTGCTACTATTAAATGTAAAGAGACAGTGTTATGTTCTTTCATATATAAACTCCGTATTTAACTAGCTCCCATATTTCAGTCTGTGTCCTATCAATTCTGATCGAGTCAATGCAGAGCCTGAAACAGGCAGACTCATCCCAGTACTTCCAAGCAAGAATCTCTGGGGTTGCTCAGAGAACATTAACAAAGGGTAATTTCTAAGGCAAGTAGCAGAAAGAATCTCTGCTTCCAAGTCTCTTAGTCCTCTCCTAATTGGAGCTAAACAAATTCATTTCCCTCTGACACAAAGGGGCAAGTAAGACATGAGGGTATGAGAGCTGTCAGCCAACAAAATGCCCGTTGATACCCTCCTGAGCTACTATAGGAGCCACTGCCAGGTCTGCAACACCTGTCTGAGTGACAAGAGAGAGCGGCCCATGCTAGCAGCTTTAGACACAAGGAATCTGCTCGTCAGCTGAGTTTTTACTCAAGGTTTTCTTCTCCCCACTTCCTAGGCATGCTCTGAGGAAACAGCTCTCCCAGGAAAAAAAATCCAGAGGGCTGCTACCAGACCCTCTGGATTTAGAAAGCCTGAGAAGAGACAGGGGCAACTATGGCTTGGCTGGATTGAAGCCTTCTTTGAAGAGGTGTAACTGGCTCACAATTTTAGCACTGCTTGCAGCAGAAATCACGTGTTTGCTCAAGACTACAGATATCCATGCTGTGAGGAAGAGATCTGCTTCTCTTCATTAACATACCTGCCTTTGACCTGCAGCTTGATGTAGTGCTCATCATTCCACACTTCATCCAAGAGGAAGCTGGTGAACTGGTCATGAATGTAGCTGGCAATGCTCTCATCTTCACTCTGGCCAGCTTCAAAAGAGTACTTACTTGCTCTTTGCCTATAGGTAACAAATGTACAGCTTAGGCTACAGCACCAGGATGCACTGCAGTGCTCCAGCCTGCAAACCCAAGTTGGATGGGCCATTTAAGCCCATGTTTAACCACATGCCACCCCACAACATCTTTAAGGACCTTGTTCTCCAAAGGAGCTCGAGTTCTGCTCACAGGCTGTGCCTCTCTCATAGCTGCAGCTAAGCTTTCTGGAACTGTTACCTCAAGTTGTCTTCAAGACGTCTGGCTGACAGCTTATCTGACAACAGGGTTCTGAGCTCAGGCCAGTAAAGGACAGGTGGTCCAGGAACCTCTTCTTCCTCAGTTTCATCATCATCCACTAAGTAAGATGTGGTAGGAGTCATCTCACACTTGCCACTTCCATCCAGACACCTGCTAGCTTTCTGCATTCGTCCACCATAACTCAAGTAGCCGATCAGAAACCCTGCAGACAGAACGGGTAATTCTTTGTGCTGTAGAAAGATGACTAAACCAGCCCCACACTATACAAGTGCATTAAAAGCAGCTTCAGGGTTAAGATGCATCTCTGCTCTCACACCTTTTTTGACAAGCTGGCATACCCAAGGACAGACAGGAATATGCAGCGTGACATTTTGCCTGAGCTGGCACGTTTTAAGGTACACTGTAAATGTGATCTTGTGCTTGGCAGAGTCCCTCCAGCACCACCTAGTAAGGCGAATGCTTACTTTAGGTCAGCGGCAGTGTTAAAACCCTTGAGAGGTGAGCACTGGAGGCTTTACTGATATGTTGACCCATATCTCTAGAGAAGTGTTAAGAATTAATCGAGGGAAAACCAGTACACTTGCCACACAGACCAGATTGCCCTTTAGCTAAGTCACAGTTCCACTGTCAAACTTCACACTTTGTGCCAATTCTGTACCACAAGTCTGAGCTAGACCTACTTAGAGTTAGTGACAAGAGGGTGCAGCCTGGATCCAGGCTTTTAACATTTGAATCTGTATTGTTTCAGGAGATAATTAACAGCCTCAAATATGCTCAATACCCGAATTCACTTCCTGCAGTTGCCTCCCACCCTTCCTTACCAATCAAAAGGAGGAGGACAGCTGCGATGACTAGGAAGCAGCGGTTCTTGCCTCTCCTCCATGGAGGAGGCATGTTGGCATGCAGCTGCTCTGGTCTCCCAATTTCCCCTCCTTCCTCATCATCAGCAGCCAGCTTCATCTCCACATGGCTGTTGTCTCCATCTGTTTGCCGGGCAATGCTGAAGCGCGTGTAGGACATCGGTTCACCACCAAACTGTTGAAATACAGTCAGTCATGTGATGGAAGAATTTGCTACACCAGCCTACAGTCCCTGCAGCCAGCTGCACCTGTGCTCCAAACTACATACAGCTTGTTCATCTGAAACTGCTCCAGCGCAACTTGAGCATTTGGCTGTCAATAAGTCAGGCTGGCTGCTTTGGACAGACAGTTAGACTTAGACCCACTCAGGGTCTCCAGAGTTTATTTAGCATCTGTTTGCCCTGCACAAGTTCAGAACCATACTGGTCAGAGACTAGCTTGGAGTCTGTTACAGATATGACACAGCCAATGGCATCGGCATTTCCCACATGACCCCACAGCAAAGGCTGATTGAAGCAGAAACTCCTGGTTTTAATAGGAGTGCACTGATATGACCTGAACATGTGCAAATTGCACAGAAAGGCACTTTGATCAGGACAGAGGAAAGGGAAGGCAACCCCTCCACGGTTGTGCCCTTGAGCCACTTTGACGTAAATACTCTCATCCAGTATCTAGATAATCTTGTATTAAACTGCCCCAGGCTACTCTTAAATTACACTATTGATGAGTATTATAAAGCAGCTAGGCTGAAGAGAGATGACCCATGGGAATACTGCTACCTCTGCTAACATGAAAGCGACTGGAACCATTCGACAGGTTTTTATCAGTGCCCAAGCAGAACAGCTTCCAGTCTAGAGCCCACTTTTCTAAACAGCTGCAACACACAGTCCAACTGTCCACAGAACAGCAGCCTGTGCACAAGGCAGTCACTCAGATTAACAGAGAGTTAAACTCAATTCCAGGCGTAGCCAGGCACTGAGCAGAACCACTCAGCCTCCATTAGAGCCCCTGAACTTGCCTGCAGCCACAGCTGTGCTGGGGACAGGCAGCAGACTGGCTAAAAGGCCAGAGGAATAGTTTTGGGAACAATGGTCCTGCAGCCCCTCTCCACTGTACTGGAAAAGCAGCTGGTGGCAAGCACCCCAAGCCCTGTTACAATCTCAGCAGCTCATCCACAGTTCTCAGCTCACTCTCAAACTACAAGTCAGTGGCTGGAGGCGAAGACACCAGACATCAGCTTGATTGGTCAAATCTAGACAAATGTCATTTCAGACCTGCAGTTCCATTCTGGCCCATGCTACCCGCAATTAAGTGGCTGGCTGCTCACATTTCAGGAAAGGGCAACACCACAGCCCATCCTAGCAGTCTCCTGTCTCAACTGCTTGATGGCTTGGCTTCCCTCACACTTTGCAGAGGACATGCCTCAACCCCACATATCCTCCATACCTGTTCAGAGACCAAACCACCACATCTGCATTCCTAGCCTAGGGTAATTTCACAGTCCAGGCTCTCTAGGACCAGCAGGCTTGGCTGACCAGCTCAGAGCTACCTCCTCCTGCACATTTGTTTAAAGCACAGGTTGCATTCAAAGGCTGGACTTGTGGTTGAATTCCCACCCCCAAAATAACATAATAGAACATGCTGATTGTCCCGATAGGCATATAATTAGCTTCCTCAGCAGCACTTCCTCCTGGAACATTGTTCAAGGCTCAACCCTCCCCCTCCTTATCAGCTTCCTGAGACACCCAAGACACAGCAGTTAGTGATAACCCCACCAGCACTGAACTGCTCAAGCAACCTCCTCATCTTGGCCAGCTAGCTAGCTACACTGACATTTGGCTCACAACCCACACAATAGCATCTAACATTGCTTTGGATTCATCATCTTCTCTGATACAGACATGGACGTTGTCAAAACTTTCTTCTGAGGTATCATCAGCCCACTCAGAAACAAATGGCACAGGGGGACTGTGCCTTACCAAGTTAGAGATTGCTGCTCTGGCATGGTCCATTGCCTTCTGGAAGAGTGCCCACCAACTCGACCAAAGCCCTAGAAGTTCAGAACACAACAAGTCAAGTCAGGCTGTTCCCCTGCCACTACATAAGACATCCAAGGTCATCAGTCATTGCCACTAGCGCAATGCTTGCCCATGGATTTTATGTGTATGCTTCTATACAAGTCACAATGTTGGTGAACCTACATCAACCTTAAATGTAACCTAGAAGTTCACATACTCCCACTGCAAAGATAAGTTCTGATGAACAAACTGACTCTATTGAAGTCCAGGGATTGAGTGGGGGGAGAGGGTATAAATGAGGAATACAGTCTCAAATGGCTAATTTCAGCCAAAGGTCTTATTAATAGTAGGGCCACCTTCACTCAGGGAGCACTGGCAAGAGGCACTTGCTCAACCGTGACAAGGTACACCACGTATCTAAAGGCTCCTGGGGTCTGCCTCAATGACAGGATGGAGACAAGAGTCCAACTGGTAACCACCAGAAGCGGCACAATGCCACAAGGCAAAGCAGCAGACTCCTACCCTGCCAAAACACTTCCGATTGCAAGGTCCCTTCTAGATGGTTATATTCTTTACCACTTTATGAAGGCAATTTCAGTTTTGAACAGTCTCCCAGAATAGCTAAGAGTAACTCTCCAAAAGCATTTCAGTAACTTTTATAGTTTGGATTTCTCTAGACAGCAAACTTATCTGAAAGGTAACTGATTTACTTCAGCAGTTCTTCCTAAAAAGATGCTTAAAAAAGCTTTGTAAGTTAGTGACTAGACAGCTTGAGTTGAGACAGGCATTTAGGTTGGGAGCATGCAACTCAAGTGTGCCCTCAAGTAGCGCTGCTAGGAAATGGCTTTGAACTGGTCTTCAGGTGCACGTGGATTAGCTTTACACCTGGGAGCTCCACAATATATGCGGGTTTTATTTGGAGATCAAAGATTAATAGTGCCCACCCGCTCATTTCACCTTTTGTTTAGGGCAAGAGTACATGGGGACGAATCCCCGGCAGCCTTGGGAAGCTTTTTTCCAAGTGACAGTCCCAGGCCCAGGCTCCCACCTGGCAGGCAGGGCGGGCATACGGAGGTTCTCCTAAAAGCCAGACCAGCTAACCCAGGGGAAGCGCCAGGGAAGGCTTGCAAGGGGCCTGCGGGCATCGCACCCGGCAGGGATGCCCCCCGGGATGCTCCCCAGCCGCCCGGGACCGCAGGGCCCCCTCCCCCCGAGCCCACCACC
>VYZV01021979.1:208052-222116 GCA_013401275.1 Pandion haliaetus | reverse complement strand
TCCGCGGCCGCTCCGCGGCCCCCTTCCCGCCCGCCCCACCGCTTACCTACCGCCCCTCCGCTCGCCGGACCGGAGCCCGACTACCGCACCGGCAACCGCAGCGCCGTTCTATCTCCCCTCCCTACGCCCCGCCCACCGCGGCACGAAGCCAATCAGGCACCCGTCGGTGCCTGTGCGCGCGCGGCAGGGCCGCCGCTGGCGACTGCCCCTCACTCTTCCCTCGGCGCCGCGGGCGCTTCCCCGCGACCACCCCCTCGAGGACCTGCCGGCCCTGGGCCACCGTTTTTGTGTGTTGGACCCGCGGCTTCCTGCAGCCTGTGCGCGGCGCCGGCAGAGCCCAGCCGAAGGGCTCGGGCCTGGGTGCGTGAGGGTGGCCCTGCCTGGGGCTGGGGCGGCTTTGGCGCCTTTAGGTCGCCGCAGCGGCGGAGGCGAACCCCCTTCCGCCGGCTTTGCGTGTTGGCCGGTTGCTGCCGCCCTACCTGAGCAGCCCCCGCTGCGGGGAAGGAATAGAAGGAAGCCGCATTCGTTTTAAATCGCCTTCGGATGCCCTCGGGACGGCAGAGGCGCCGCTTGCCGAGCGGCATGTGTTTTACTGGGTGGATGCGAGTTCCAGCATCCCCCACGGGAAGGGCTGGAAGCGGGGCAGCCGGCTGTCGGGTAGGGAGGTGAGTTTAACACCTCCTCCTGGGACGGGAATGCCTTTACTGCAGTACGTGGCGGCCAAAAGGAGAAGCAGGTTGCAGATTCATCATTCCCACCCTCTCGGCATCTTGAGGCAAGAGGGCAGGAAAAATATTTTCCTCCTTGGGTGGTGCAAACCAGACGCAGGACTCGCTCTGGCTTGGGAAGCGCTCAGCGTCTTCAGGTCCCAGCAAGTCACACGTGCTCAGGGCTGCCTTTTCGGGTCTGAACGAGCAGGGGCACCCACGGTGCCTTTCCTTCACGTTGTGCTACCTGAGATTGCTATTTTATTTGCACAATGAGAAGCGTGGCAGGCCTTGCCCCGATAGTGCATAAACACAAGAAGCACCGACAGCCCGTGTCAGGCCACGAGTTTCTTGTGGCCTGCAGAGCAGTCTCTGTGCTGGCGAAAGCATCCATTTGGTGGGCACCACGAGATTGCTCCAGCTCCAAATTAGCTGGTCCTCACCCCAGCCCTCTCCCTGGGGCAGACAGAGTGACCCCACTCTTCGGTAGGAGCTCCCCAGTCTGCAGATCTCGGGTCTCTGAAAGCCAGCAGGTGCAGAGCAGTGAGGTTCCCTGTTTTGTTTCTAAGCAACTTGAAGGAGAGGTAGAACATATCGGTTGCTTGACGAAACAAAGTGCTAGCATGCATCTTCTTTCAGTAGGCTTCATAAGGTGAAGCAATGGGTAAAGAGGCAGCTCAGCGGGTTTAGAGTGAAAATGGTAAATAATATACTGGGTGCTGTTTAGGGAACCTGTAAGCCACCCATGCTCTTGGCAAGTCTATGTCCAGTTGTCATTGTGATGCTGGGTTGAGGCTTACAGCTCGGCCAGGCACCAGCTGCGGCTGCGAAGGGAGCTCCCTCTGCCAGGGTGCCTCTCTGCTGTGGCTTCCTGAGGACTACCAGCGCTGTGATGTTTGCTCCACTTCCTTTCAGCTGACGGCTAATCTCATCAAGACCCCAGCTGCATGGACCCTGCAGAACATCTCACCCTCCTCAAACACCTGCTGATGTTTGCTGTCTCCAGAATTGTCCACAGTCATGAGTGGGCCCTGGGTGTGGCTGCAGCCTCCTCTGCCTTGTCTGTCTGGGCTCTAGCATGAGTGGAGGTCACTGCTTCCAGCCTTGGTCCTTCAGCTCAGGGCATCCCTCAAAGGCATGCCAGAACTGGGGAACGCTTCAAGGTTTGGGTGTGCATGTGTTCTGCAATGCTGTGCTCATTTGTCCCTTGCTCATTAAAGGAATAAAGGATAATATAAGGTAGGCCTGGGTTATTGCCTCAAGTCCTCTTCTGGGAGAGAAGGACGGGAGCAGAAAGTTTGTAGTTTGGCAGAACACGTGATCGCAAAGAGGATTGTTCTGTGAAAAGTAATACATTCCTGCGCTGATAAAGGGGGGATTAACTAGATCTGAAACTCAATGCGGCTGTCTGGAGACAAGCCTCCTGTAAAGCAGCTCTCGGGCAAGATGTGCTGGTGGACCCGCCAGCTCCATTTGCTGGAGAAGGTTTGAGCCAGGCTCCAGTGCCGAGGCTCTCCCTTCTCCACCTCTGTCCATCACGGGGTGTGGTGATGCCAGTCATGGGGACCACACTGCTGTCACTCAGCATGTGGCTGCCCTAAGGGACACACTGCTGCCGCTGGGTGCCTTGGCGGAAGCCTAAGGTGTAAGAGGGTTCAGAAAGAGATTAGATCAGTCCTGCAGGCTGGATCCTCCAATCTTTCCTCAACACAAGGGTCTGGATGCAGCCTGCTGCTCAGGAAAGTATAACCCAGGGAAAATAGTCCTAGCCCTGCCCTGTTTTTTATGTTCCTCCTGGGCTCCCTCCCAGCAAGCCTTCACCTTCCGGCAGTGCTGGTACTAGTGCATGCTGGCTGGGCATGCTGTACCAGGCGCGGGGCTGTGATCACTGGTGGCCAGTGCCACTGAGGAGAGCAGCATTTCCCCACTGAGGTCCTGCTGGAGGAGAAGGGACACCTGCAGCAGGGCTCAGACTGAGGAGGTTCCTAGGAAATGCAAGCCAGGAAAGGGGCAGTCTGATTTATTTCTCCTCCTGGCCTCTGTCTGCTGTGTCTCCCTTCCAGCTAGCAGAGGAGGTGCTGTGTGCCCTGCTGTGCCAGCCCCGACCTGCCATGACAGATACTTGTAGGTGTTTTCTGTTTCCTCTCACAGTATGTTTGACCATGTGCTAAGCAGCTCCCCATTTTTAGACCTGCCAGGAAAAAGAAAGCTGACATTCTAGAAACTCATCTATTTTTGCACCGCAGCCAGCATTAGCAGTGAAATACCTTAAAATGAGAGTTCTTCAAATGCAATGTGGTACCCGAGAGCAATTGAGCGCCCTTTACCTTGTGTTAGCTGCAGGTAGGGAGTGGGACTTGGCTGGCTACCGGCCGTTAGCAGCTGGTGCCACCTCTCTAGGGCCTGGCACCTGCTTTGTTCACAAAGCGGTCCCTGTACCGTAGGTGATGCTGAGCCCAGGTGCTCAGGCTGCCCAGCTCAGACAAAAATTTTCGCAAGGAGCAGTGAGAGCCAAAGCTGGGAAATAGCCAAAGAGGGAAGAGGATGTAGGATTGGTGACTGCTGCCTTCTGATCCCTCAGCCCAGCAAGATGCATGATCTCTGCGTGCATGATTTTAGCACAGTTAAAGCCCATAAAAATCAAGAGCCATCGCCATCTCTGGTTCCCAAAGAGTGGGAGCATTTAAACTCTGGAGCTGGCTGCTGCAGACTGTTGTTTGAGCCCTGCTGTGCCACACCATAGGTATCTGCAGCTTGTACCAAGCTCCTGCTTGCTTCTGCCCACTCTGCTCCCTGCCAGGCCCAGCTCCTGCCTGCAGTTCAGTGCAGGAGCCTCTGTGCTTCTCCTGACACTTCGCTTTAGCCTAGCTTCCATCAGGGTGTTTCTCCCCATTGCGGCTTGGCCCTGGTATTTTAGGAGATGTTTGTCCCTGTTTCCTCTGAACTCCTGGGGGGCTTGTGAGTCCCCTGACTCAGACTCAAGTGACTCCACATATCCTTTGTGAAACACCCCATGATGTGACAGTGTACCTCCTGCAGGATTAATGCTGAAACACGAGACCAAAATGTGGGAAGGAAAACAGCTTTACTTCAGCTTTGCAGCATGGCTGACCCTCATGTTACCAGCTGTCTTATGCATATTTTGGGAAGGCAGTTAAAAAGCAGAAGGAAAACAAGAGCCACAGAGATAAACAGGCTGGAAAGGATGACCCGTGCTTTGTGAGCAGCTTATCAAAAACAACACTGGGAGGTGACGAGCACTTTTATGGCAAGAAGTACTGTGACTAAAATGGCTTTTCAATCTGGAAGGGATGGAAAAGCCAAGAACTAAGTGCTGGAGCATGGTGCCAAGTTGGAGGTGCTGCAAGACAAGCGCATGCTACTGGGCTGAGGCTGAGGGTTGTGCACGTTGTGGTAGCCCATGGTGTGGGAGCAGGCAGTGCCAGCTCCTGCCTTCCTGGGAACAGATTTTAGCAATACATTGGCTGTGCTCCCTGCTGAACTCACGGGATGCACTGGGGTGCAATCAGCTATTATAGATCTGTTATGAGTTTGTGTGGCACGGTTTCTTTGGTAGTAGGGGAGGGGGCTGCAGAGGTGGCTCCTGTGAGAAGCTGCTGGAAGCTCGCCCGGCTCCAAGTCAGACCTGCCTCTGGCCCAGGCCGAGCCCATCAGTGACGGCGGTAGCGCCTCTGGGAGAACATATTTAAGAAGGGGAACCAGCAGTGGGTGGGGGGATTGGAACGTGAGAGGAACCCCTCTGCAGATACTGAGGTCAGTGAAGAAGGAGGGGGAGGAGGGGCGCCTGAGGAGGCTGATGGCCCTGCAGCCCGTGGTGAGACAGCAGGCTGTCACCCTGCAGCCCAGGGAGGTGAACGGTGAAGCANTGTGCCGCCGGGGGGAGGAGTTAGAAAGAACCTGGAATGGAGCTGAGCCAGGAAGGCGGGAAGGGTGGGGGGAAGGTGTTCTGAGGTTTGGTTTTCCTTCCTAATATCCTTGGGTTTTATTTGATTTGTAGTAAATTATATTGATTTTGTTTCTTCCCCAAGTTGAGCCTGTCTTTTGCCCGTGACCATAAGTGGGGAGTGATCCCTGCCAGTCCTTGTCTCGACCCACGAGCCTGCCTTTGGATTTTCTCCTCATCCCAACGTGGCAAGGGGAGGGGGTGGGGAGTGAGCGAGCGGCTGCGTGGTGCTTTGTTACCGGCTGGGCTGAAACCGAAACCACGACAAGGTCCCAGAAGGGAGCTTGGAAATCTGGGTGTTTGCAACCTCGGAACCATGCTGCAACCCCGCTCCATGTCGGGGCTGACAGGCATGGCCCCTGGGAGAGCCTGCCCTCTCTGCTCCTGTCTCCCCCAGCCAGCAGTGCAATATGCAGGAATTTCACACCACAGTGAGTATCCCCATACTCTAGAAGACCTTGTGTTTTTGGCCTTTGCTGCTGCATTTCTCAATTGCCCTGACTGAAAGAGCGGTGAGGTAGTTGGATATGTCCCTTGCAGGAAAAGTCATCGTGCTACCTTGGAAGAGGTCACCCCATCCTGCTCATTCCTGGCAATACAGGTGCACACGGCTGTGCTCAGGAGCTCTGGTTGTTCATCCACAGTCCTGGCACGTGCTACAGTGCAGCCTGAGGAAGGAGGAAGATCCTGGCAGGCACTGGCATCTGGAGAGGATCTGCTGCCTCTTCTCCTGTAGCAAAGGGGCTGTGGAGGAAGCAAGGGATGAGCTGTGTGCAGCCAGGAGAAGGCATCTGAGAGAGTGGAAATACAACAGGTAATGCTGAGAGCTGGCCGCAGCTCCATCTTCCCTTCAAAATAACACCGTCTTTGCATCCTTCCCGAGGAAGCACCTGGGTCCAGCCTGGCTTTCTGCATTGTCTGCAGCTACCCCAGTGCTCCTGCCTGTCAGCAAGAGAGGAGCCAGAAAGCACCTGGGGGAGAGACATGGGGCAGAGGTTGGTGTGGTCTCTCGTTCCTATGAACATGCAGACCTGGGGTATCCCATGGACCCTCTCCTTGGAGACCTCTGGGGGGTTTTTTGCCTCCCTGCAGTGAGGAGGCTCATCTTCCCCTGCCTCTGCCACCACAGAGACCACACAAGGAGGGAAGTGGATGTGGTGGTGCTTGTTCCCACTGCTCTGCTTGCCAGGAGCTGTCATGGTGGCCCAGCAGAGAGGCTCATGCTTGGACACTCCGCCCCAGTGGGGTTAAAACAGGCTGGCTCTTTCAATGGGGCTTCCTTGCTTGCAAAGACTGGGTTTCACTGGGGTTTTAACCCCCAAAGTCTGGACCTGTCTGTTCTCCTTGCACGCCCTAAGCCTGCCTAGAGGGAGGAGGGCAGGTAGTCATCTCTGCTTCGTCCCTGCTCAGAGGATCCAGGGAGATGAGGCAATTAGCAAAGAACAAGGCTTTAGTGTTGCTTCCCACCCATCAGTTATGTCTTTTGGCAAGATGCTGGCCCTCCCTAGGTGCAGCCGAGGGGGAGAGCAGCAGTACAAGAACAAATCCTTGGTGTGCGCAGGGTTGATACCGCTCCTGCCAACAGCCGAATCGTGCAGGCAGCCCTGTGGCAGGCAGCCGAGGCTGGTGGAGAGCTAGCAGGAGCTGTTGTTGACCTGGAGCCTTTAGTGGCACAGGGTCAGCCTGGCAAAGCTCCCGCTATCTTGGCGGCTGCACCGCAGGACTGCGCGGCTTGTCATGGCTCTGATAGCAACTCTGCCCAGTGAGCTTGGCTGCTTTTATCTGGCACTCAGAGCAGCTGTCGCTGCAGCAGGGGGGCTGCGGGGCTGGGGGCCTGGACGAGTGTACAAACAAGCTCAGGATGTGAGCACAATAGCCAAGGATGGGCCTTTGAAAAGGAGGGGGACACAGCGTGGCCACCCTGGGGCACATCAAAGGTCCGTCTTGCTCTGCACTGCCGAAAAAGCCCATGTGTTTGATGGCTACCCATGGACCTGGCCCCGGCATTGTGTCGGCACAAGGGGCAGAGGGTTTGAATGGTGGGAAGCGGAAAGGGAAAAGACAGCAGCGGGGAGAGGACTGACGCAGGAGCTGGGACACAGCCCTGAGGGTCTCTGCCTCCAGATCACGGGTTTCTCAGGAGTTCCCTCTGTCCCACTTTGTTCTGGCCCTCGCTGATCTGTATCTGGAGAGCAGCACACAGCCCCTCTCTTTCCTCCTTCAGTGCAGGCATTTCAGGTAATTTCTGCGAAGTGCTTTGTGTGCAATTTCACAAGCACTTTCCTTGAATCAGCAATTGCCAGAGCTGGGGGCTGTTGGGTTTTTTCCATTCCAGACTTGGTTTGAATCCTGGAAAGCTAGGGATGCCATACATAATTTGTGTTTCGCTCAAGAAGCCCATGTAGCCAGAAGGAAAGTGACTGTGACACAACAGCCTTGGAAAGCCAAGCTCTAAGTGATGCCTGGATGGAGCCATGAAAGGACGTGAAGGTGTGGTGAGAGGGGTGTGCTTTGTATGCCAGATGTGTGCCTGCCCTACAGTGTCCTGCAGTGTCTGCTGTACCTCTCTAGCAGGATCGGTCCTGTAAGAGTCCCTCTCTGCTCACTCCTGTGCTCCCTAAAGGGCCTGGGAATGGGCTGGAAAGCCCGGGAAAGTTTTGCCTCTGATTTGCTCTGCAGTGCATGTACATGCTGCTGCCTTTGGATAAAGGATAGCCTGAGCCTGCTTGGTGGGAACGTGTTGACTCAGGGGGTTAGACCTGTCCACTGCTTTGTGGTTTTATGAAGTGCATTTATTGGCAAAAAAGCAGCCCAAAGAACAAAGGAAAAAAACAGTATAAAGAAGAAGCCAGCACCCTGCGCCACATTGCAGGCTCTGCAGGGAAAAAGTGTCCCCAAGAGGGCTGGATGATGGTTCTGCTCTTGGGAAGCAGCTATACCCAGCAGACTCTGGCCCCAGGCATCCAGGAGGAGCAGGCTAAGGCAGTGCCTCCTCTGTGGGTTTTTGATTGCAGGGCTCTCCTGGCCTCGGTGGCTTTTCCACTTTTGAAGCCATTGTCAGGGTAATTAAATGCTCCCAGGCAGGTGCTGGAGACTTTTGCAACTGGTATTTGGCTGCCTGCGGGAAATGCCTTGTTTTAGGGCAGATGAATCTCTCACAGCAATATCTGAAGCCAAAGAGGGGACTTTAATTAGGGTGGGATTAGTGCAGCTGCGCTGAGCAGGGAGAGCAGGAGCTTTCTCCTTACCTGCTAATTGCCCCTTATCTGTACTGGCGACGGCTGGGACACCTGCCCGTGGCTGCCTGTGTGCCAGCTTTGTGCCATGGGGGCCCAGGCAATGCCTTGTGCCTTGTAGGTTTATTTACAGAGCAGAGGGTGAGATGTGGTGCTCAAACCAGGAGGGCTCCGTCCGACTCAGGCAGCCAGAGGGCTCGGGATGCTTTTGGCATTCAGGTGCCTGGTATGGCCCTGGGGGGGTCATGCCTTTCCCTTGGGCTGTTGCAGGGTCCTGGGGCTTCAGCTGAAACTCACTGGCTGCAGTTTGCAGCCAGCCCCTGCCCCTGGGTGCAGGCAGGCAGCAGGCAGGGTTGATTTAAAGGTGAGCCCGGGGTATCGTTTTCCCTGGGGCATCGTTTTCCCCGGGGGCATGTGAAGCAGGTCAGCACCTCAAGGGCAAATCTCTGGGAAAGTGTGTGACTAGAGAAGGGCTATGACTCTCCCAGCTCTTAGAAACAAGAGATAAGCAGCCCTGTGCCTCAGCCAAATTGCTGACCTTCCCATCCCTCCCGGTCTGCCTTGCGACAGCCTCCCGCCCCAGGTAGGCACTGTCGCCCATGTCCCTTCCAAGGGATGGGGTGCCAAAGGCAAATATCCATGGCAGGCTATGCAGAGGCACAACCTTGCCCATCCCCCTGGTTTCGGCAGGCGTCCTTTGGGATGCATGCGCGGTGGGAAAAGCTGACTTCACGCTAGGGGAAAAAAACCCGTCGGTTTGTGGTTTTGTCTCAATGTGGCCTGAAAGTTGAAGTCTTCCGTGCAGCTGAAAGAACTCTCTCATCAAGCCAATAGAAACAACCTCTCCTGCTCTGTTCCCTGCTTTCCCAGTGAAGAGTGGGCTGGTATTTGTTTTTACCTCCTGACTTTTACTTATCCATGGCCTGTAAAGGAATGGTCAGCAGGGACTGTTTCTAGCACCAGTCTGTCCTTTAGCTCTGCTTGGCTCAGTCTGTCCACAAGAACTGCCCCGGGGGCTGCTGAGCCTGCTCTGCCAGTGCAGGCACCCGCCCCGGCTCCCTCCTCAGCTGGGTGCAGTTGTGGATTTTGTTGGGTGCAATTACCCCTTTCTGGAGAAAGCGCCTTTCTTTGCCTGTGCATGTCCCAGCAGCTTTTACAGCTTTCTCCAGATGTGAATTTGGAAGTTTTATTTATCACCCTGTGATGCAAAAAAGGTGTGTAGGGATGTGTACCTCTCCGGAGGAACCGGGGCTGCCCCAGCTCTCCCTCCCCTCCTCCTCCTCACCATTGGAGCCTTGTCCCTTTGCTTTATCCCTCAGCAGGGACTTGGGGGAAGAAGTGAGGCCCAGGAGAGGGGCTTGGCCAGGGCTGAGCGTTGCTTTGCTGTCAGCAAACAAGAGCCGGTGATGTTGGGTCCCCGCCACCCTCTGCCTCGACTCCCTGTACCCTGTAGGGTGCCATAAGGTGCTGTGCTTGCAGGTGTGGATGTCAGCCAGGTGGACAAAACCACACGCACCCACACATCTATGTCTCAAGTATGGGCACATACACACACATATGTCCATATGTACATCCCTATCCACATGTGCACCTGACACTGGCACCCACGTGTGTGCCCACACCTCCCTGGGCATGTCTGCCCCCTCGTGCCCTTTTGCCTGCTTGCCTGCCAAAGCAAGAGGGAGCGGGCAGCAGGGCAGGAATGCTTGCCCGGCACCCTGGCGTGGATCCGGCACCAGTGGAGGTGACAGGAGGGGAAGGGAGGTGTTTTTCTTGATTCCCACCAAGCTGAACTCAGGAAGCTTTGCACCTCCCACCTGCAATGGGAAGCAGCATCACTCAGGGAAGCAGCATCACTCAGGGACAGCCTTGACCTGCTGAGGAAGACCCACTGAGGGCCGAAGGCTTTCCCCCGGTGAGTGGGACTGCTCCCTGTGCCCAACCCACAGCTGTTGTGCGTGTCCCCATGGGGTGGCTGAGGTTGGCGGATGGGTGTTGTGGAGCCGGGAGGGCTTGGGACCATCAGGAGAGCAGCACCCCCCTTCCACAAACACACTGCATCTCTGCTGGCTCTCTGGGAAAATATTTGTCTGTCTGAGGCAGGGCTTTTCAAAAGCCTCAGCATTTTCACCTGTGAGCTTCTTGCAGGAGACAGATGAGTATGAAAATAAAACTCCCAACCAAAGCAAACGCCCACAGCCCACGCAGGGTGTTTTTACCTCGTCATTCTCAAAAAGCAAATATTTGCAGTGACGTGCAATATTTTAGGTGGCTGTGGCAGAAAAAAGCCCCTGTGTTTTTCAAACAAGGTGCCTTTTCATTCAGAGGTTAGCGGCGGCTCTAAGAAACCGGCAACGTTTCACCAGGACACCCGCTGGAAATGCAGACGTTGCCTTATGGCAGCAAAATGCTTCTTTGCATCCAAAGCCTCAGAGAGGGGAGGAAGCGGCGCCTGAGAGTGTTGCCTACGGTATTTCCGCAGGATCCCCCCAGCTGGGTTGGGGACCGCCAGCCATTTGTTCGCACGAGACAAAGCCCCCACCACGCCAAGCCCTGTGGCTTGGTCACTTCCGCTCCAGCCAAGCACAGCACCGTTGGACGTGAGGCTGCTAGGAGGAGAAGCAAACAGGAAGGAGGCCAGAAGGACTGGGCAGAAGACACGGGTGTTATGAGGTGCTCCATCTGGGAGGCTTTGTTCAAAAGGGAGGAGAAGGCTGGAGCCATCGAAGCTGCTCATATGGCCTCGGTCCAGATGGGAGAAGGGTTTCATCCAGCTTCCGCTGGGCTTCTTCCCGCTCATGGTGGACTCGCCTTCCTCCCACGCCAGGGACAAGCCCCACCATCCTCCTCCTCTCTTCTGGCTGGGAGACAGACCATTGGAGTGATGGGATGCTGGGCATTGTGAAGGGCAGCACCCTGCCCTGGGCATCCCTTTTGGTCACCTTTGGGGCTGGGGGCACCCTTGGGCAGGAGCAGCAGGGCCAGTCCCCCATGAGCATGGGTTTGGAAGCATAACTAAGGCTACAGCTTGGGCGATAAGCAAGCTCATAAGGATGAGATGTTCCACGCTTGAGGGCACACTCATCCCAGCTCACTGCAATTTATATACACTATATAAGATCCTATATAGTATATCAAATCATATACATATTTATATATGTGTGTGTATACATTATGTATGGCTTTTCCATTAATATATATACATATGGTCAAACAGTCTCAGCAGTTTTGGGAAGAGGCATTTTGCTGACCTGAATTGCAGAGCTGGGCTGCTGAGGGTCTGCGAGCAAGTTCCTGGGGGGGGGGTCACCCCTCCAGGTGCTCTGGGACAGACATGGTGATGCCCCCGGTTGTGCCAATGCCCCACTTCTCTCCACAGCCTGGCCCTGCAGCATGGGAGCTTGGTCAAGGTGGCAACATCTGCAGTGGCACCCAGACCTGCCCGGGGAGGGGGCAGGAGGGTCCCTGGGGGTGTCACCAGGGCTGTGCACAGAAGCCAGCCCCACAGCCATGGCCAGGCAGTGTTTCTGAGAGCTGGGGGTGGGGGAGTGTGGGGCATGAGGATATTTTGCTCATGCACCTTCTGCACCACTTCTGCCTCTCGAGAGGGAGGGGGGGGGGATGATGAGACATCCGGAGGCTGTTTTTTCCGTGAAGCAGTGTGCTGCTCTGGTTAGCAAAAATACCCTTACACTTCTGCCGGGGGGGGGGATGGGTGACCCAGTCCTCGCTGGGGGTGACATCCTCAGCATCCTGCATGCCTCCAGTCCCACCATGCCATCACTGCCCCATGGCCACCCCACTGGTGTGTCACATCAACTGTGGCTGGGCAGGGGGCTCAGGGCTGGTGTCTCTGGCAGGAATGATCCTTCCCCCCTCATGCTGGGAGAAGTGGAATTTTCCCTGCCCAGGCGGTGAGGGTGAGACCAGCAGGACTCCTACCCCACCGAGCCCCTCCAAGGCCAGTGTTTCTCCCAGTGACCTTGAGGCAGAGGTTGAAGGCAGCTGGCTGGATCTGAGGGCAGCATGTCCGCACCTGAAATGCCAGCTCGGTATATAAATAACACCTGGCACCGGTCTGTGCCTGGGCATTGGACAGATGAGAGACTGAGCCCTCTCTGCCCTTGTGTCGCAGGGCTGTCACCCCATTTTACAGATGGCAAAACTGAGGCACGGTGGAGTCCTTGACCCTGCCTTGCAGCGAGCCCATGAAGCAGCCCTGTGGGTTTGCAGGGTATTGGGAGGTGTTTTCCAGTGGCAGAAGGACCGCTCCCTGCTGGGAAGGGGAGGATTTGAAGGGGGCTATTGCTCTGCCAGGGGGTCCACACCTTGTGCCACCCCAGCTGTGGTCTCAGCAGAGCCAGGGAGCCTTCCCCTGCCCAGAGAAGGGGACCTGCAGGGGCCCGGTGTCTCACACCTCTGCAGTAGTCCCCATGCCCTCCTTGCTCACTGCTCCCTCCTGGCCCTATCTCCCAGGGATGGTGACTCCTGCCCCACCGGCTGCCTCCCGTTGCAATCAGTGGGGAACACATGGGCCTTATCTGTGGGCCAGCTGCGGGTAGGGCTCCCTGCCATCCCTATCAGTGGGGCGGCTCCAGACCTGGGGCCGAGGGGAGCCAGTCCCATCCCTGCTGTGCTGGGGCCAGGGCTGGGGGCATTGCCATGGCCCCACACTGACCGTTGCAGGGGATGCTCGAGGGGCCCAGGACATCCCTCCCCAGCCCAGCAGCGAGCGTGACACTACCAGATTTGCAGGGGTCCAGCTGAGGCCATCACACTGGGTAGTTGTGGGTTGTGGCGGGGCTTGTGAAGGTGGATGGTGGCAGCAGCCTTGTGTGACTGCCAGCAGGATCCGGCCCCCCCCATCCACTTCCACCAAACTCTCAGTGGTGGTTTCCTCCACCACCTTGCGGGGGCCGGGGGGTGGCCAGACGGGGCTAGTGCCCTGGGAAAGGCTTTCCTATCCCTTTCACAAGTCTGGTTGACCGCCACATTTTATTTGTTTCTCTTAAGTCCTGCCCACCCTCCTGCTTCCAGCGGCTCGGTGGGGTGCTACCGGGACATGGGTGAGGTGGGGATACTGTGTCTCCCCTAAACCCCTGGGGTGGGGGCTACCAGAATCATCTGTGGTCATGCAGAGTGTGGGTATCCTTATGAAGAGATGCCCGTGGAGTGTGGTTTCCCCCAGAGGTGCGTGCCAGGCATCCCCCAGCACCACAGGGTCCCATTACTCTCAGGGTGCTGGTCCTGCCTGGCATAGGGACGGGGCAGAGCAAGGGATGTCCCTCGGGAGAGGGAGCATCCTGGACGATCCATCCCGCTGAGAAGGGTCTGTCCCTCTGTGTCCTGGGACAGCAGTGACCATGGATCACCAAAAGCTTGGGGTGAAGATCTTTATTGTCCGCTTGTCCGGCTGGACCACAGCCTGAGCTCAGTGTGAGGTTCTCACTCCTTGGCACCCCCACCGTCCACTACGGCCCCCAGGCTCTAGGTAGGAGAAGAGAGCATGGGGAGGAATGCGTTTTGGCTTCCTACTAGCACCTACCAGGGCTTTGAACAAGGATTTTCCTTCCCCACTGTGTCCTGGCCATGGGGAAAGCTGGTGATGGTCAGCTGGGAGCCTGTCCTGCCTGCTGGGGTCGGCCCCTCCAGCCATAACTTCAGGGAATTAGAGACGGGTGGAAAACTGTCTAAAAACCCTTGCAAATATTTGCATTTCAAGTGCTTTTCCAAGTATTGGAGAACGCTGACAAAGCAGCAGCGCGGGCGATGCAGACAAGCCAAAAGGGTCCGCTTGGGTTTTTTTTGGGGGGGCAGGATTTCAACGGTCAAACAGTTTTGTTTAAAATAAAAAAGCTAACTGTGCAAAGAGGGAAATTTGCCAGCACTGCTGCTGGCCCCTCTGCCAGCTTCTCAGGGTAAAACAGCCACCCTGATACCAAGGGGGCCATGAGCCTTCAAACCACCCCTTCCCTGGGCTGGTGGGTGCATGGCTCCTGTCTCAGTGCTCCATTTTCCTTCTCTACTGAAGGGGTTTTTGGCAGGAAAGGGGCTCCCCATGCCTGGTGCTGCTCTTCCCTGGAGCATCCCAGGGGTCTGGGGCTGAGGTTGAGCTGGTTTGGCTTGCCTGGTGCCATGTGTGCCCGCGCCCCCCCCC
>VYZV01021979.1:179463-205522 GCA_013401275.1 Pandion haliaetus | reverse complement strand
GCAACTGAAGAATTCACCACCCCCCCCTTCCCATTCCTATGACAACTGCAGCATCCTGCTCCCACAGCAGGGTGCAGGGGACCCATTTGGGGTGCTGGTGCCACTCTGGCTTCAGCAGGAGCCCACTGCCAGAGGGACAAAGGGTGTCGGCTCAAAGGTCCCTGGGGAACCAGTACAAACCAGCACTCATTTTCCTTGGTGTACTGGGAGGACACCACCTGCCATTGGCACCCCTGGGACCCATGAGGATGCTGAGAACCATCTAGGACAAGGATACACTGGTCCCCACATCTAACGTCCCAGGTCCCCACTCAGTGTGCCCCCTCCAGCCTGCTGCCCCCTCCCCAGGCCTGGGCTCTGCTTCTGTCCCAAGAGGCTGGGGTGCTGAGCCAGCGTGCTGAGCCTTGGGCCAGCCCTGCCCTCTAGTGTCGTGGGAGCTGCTCTCAGCAGGGCTCAGCCCTGGGCTGCCGGGAGCTGAGCCACTGCAAACTCCTCACACGCAGCCCACAGAGCCTTGCAGGGTCTGGCAGGCGTCCCATGGCCCCAGAGCACCACCTCCCACCCGGCCACTGCTGCTGCTGAGGGGACACAAGGATGCATCCTGGACCCTGCATGGCACAATGGGGACCCCTGGCACCACAAGCCCATCTCCAGGCTGCCTGAGGGGTTGCATAGGCAGCGTCACCCCAGCACAGATGCCCTGCTCCCCAAGCTTTAGGGATGCGCAGGCGCGCCGGCACGGGCGATAACCACTTTCCCCGGCACCCTGGGTCAATAACCGCGTGGCCGAGGCCCTCGGCAGGGCCAGGGCAGCATGAGGGCACGCCAATGGGCGCCCGCAGCGGCAGGAGAGGGAGGGGAGTGCTGGCGGCTGCTGGTTAAACTGGAACGAGGAGCAGCGGCCTCCCCGCAGTCCCTGCCCTGGGGACTCTGACCCCGTGGGCTGGTGAGGGAAGCCAAGACAGGCAGTGCCGAGCAGCCCTGCGGCCGCTGGGACAGAGCTGGGGAGAAGCAGAGCAGGATGGACCCCACCATGGAGCTGGCAGAGGACCCCAGGTGGGTGGCAGGGACCCCTGGTGCCACTTTGCAGCTGGGCAAATCCAACTTTTCAGAGCAGGATTTTGGGTTATTCCCTCTGTAAAGGAAGCGAGGTGCTTGGGGGTGAGGCGAGCCAGCCAGGGGACCCTGGGAACCCTGCAGGGCTGGGTGCCCCCATGTTCCTGCTGACCCCGTGCAGCACTCCCCTTCTTCTCCACAGGTTCCCCCGCCCGTTGGTGGAGATGCTGATCAGAAACTTCAGTGTGCCAGCAGCCTGCTTCTCCCTGCCGCCTACCTCCCAGCAGCTGCTGCAGCGTAGGTGGGGGGACTGGGTAGGGGGGACCCTCCTCTTGCCACTGGCAGGAGCAGGACAGTGGTGAAGGAGGTAGGGTGGCTGTGGTGGGTGCAGGCAGGGAGCANGGGGGGGCAGTAGGGTGCTGCCAGGGTCTCAGCCTCCCACCCTACAGCCCTGCCTGCAGGGATGGGAGCGGCCCAGGGAGGGCCAGCAGCAGGGCAGGGTGACATGGGACACGGAAGCAGCAGGGCAGAAGCACCAGCTCTGGCGTGGCCAGACATGCTGAGGACGCGGCAAGGGATTTCCCAAACCTGTGGAGTGGTGGGTTGGGTGGCAGCTCCCTGCCGTGGTGGCCCCAGGGGGGGGACAGGACGGGATGGAGCCGGCATCTCACTCCTCCCCGGCAGAGCTAGACATGGCCCAACTCGCCATCATGGGCCTCGCCACCATCATGACACTGCTGTCAGTCGCAATCTTCGTGGAAGAGGCTTTCTACCTCACCCGTAAAATCCGCTGCCCCATCAAGATGAAGACCCTCTGCTGGAGCAGCTCAGCCCCTACAGTGAGCTGGGGTGTGGGGTGGTGGGTGGCATCACCTCAGGGAGCCAGGGCCACCTAAGGGGTGCCAGCCCTGGGAGGGAGGGAAGCAGCAGTGTGCCAAGCTTGCATATCTCCCAGGTTGTGTCTGTGGTCAGCTGCTTCGGGCTGTGGATCCCACGCTCCATGATGGTGGTGGAGATGGCTACCACGATGTGAGTATCACCTGCCCCAGGGCAGGGGCACCTGGGAGCCCATGGGGCCTGACCGGACTTCCTCCTCCCCCTCCCCAGGTACTTTGCCATCTGCTTCTACCTCCTGATGCTGGTCATGGTGGAGGGCTTCGGGGGGAAGGAGGCGGTGCTCAGCACCCTGAAGGATGTGCCCATGGTGGTCAGCACCGGGCCCTGCTGCTGCTGCTGCCCCTGCCTGCCCCGAATCACGATGAGCAGGTGAGGGAGTGCTGGGGTAGCCCCCTGCCCCTGGGGAGGGCCTTCACCCCCTGCTTCTGCTGGGCTGGAAGAAAAGTCCCTGGGCAGGGGCTTGGGGACCTCAGGGTACTACCGGTCTCTTGCTGTGCCAGGAGAAAGCTTCAACTGCTGATGCTGGGGACTTTCCAGTATGCCTTCTGCAAGGTGATTGCTGTCTTCCTGGGGCTGGTTCTGGCTGCCGACGGGAACTACAACCCTGCTGACGTGAGTGCCAGGGCATGGGGATGGGCAGGGCAACGTCCTGGACAGGGAGCCTCCACCAGCCCTCACCTTGTCCAGCAGCTTTGTCAGTCCAGGCACATTTTCTATGTCCCCCTCCAGATCTCGGCGGAGAGCGTGGCCCTCTGGATCAACACAGCAGTCGGTGCCTCCACCCTCTTTGGGCTGTGGGCCCTGGGCATTCTCTTCCGGCAGGCCCGGCTGCACCTGACCGAGCAGAACATCAAGGCCAAATTCTCCTGCTTCCAGGTGAGACCCCATCCTTCCCAGCTCCCTCCTAGGTGAGGGGCTCCTCCAGCATGAATGGGATGAGGCGGTGTGGGGGGTAGATGGTGGGGCATGAGTCACTGGCAAGCAAGAGCCAGGTCTGGCTGCAGGAGAGCAAGGAAGGTGAAGGGCAGGAGCCTGGCAGCAGCGTGGCCCCCACCACCTTGGGTGTTGGTGGTTGCAGGTCCTCCTCCTCCTGACGGCACTGCAGCCTGCCATCTTCAGCATCCTGGCCAACAACGGCAACATCGCCTGCTCACCGCCCTTCTCCTCCAAGGCGAGGTCACAGCGTAAGTCAGGAGACGGGGGAGCAGCATCATGTGTTCCCGGCCAAGCCCCTCCATTGCATAGCGGGACGTGGGGAACAGGCATGGTGGATGAAGGTGGCTTCAAATGACCCTTCTCCTCTTCCAGAGATGAACGTACAGCTGTTGATCCCTCAAACCTTCATCTTGGCAGTGGTGACACGGATGTACTACCGCAAGCAGGATGACAAGCCAGGCTACCAGCCTGTCAGCTTTGCACCTGTAGGCACCAACGTCAAGGCATGAGCAGGAGGGAGGAACTGGGGTGCCAAGGGGCAGAGTGAGGCAAGGGGCTGGTCTGCCCTGTACAACCTCTAGCCCTGGGCAGCTGCTGGCAGCAAAGGAGGCAGAGGGGGAAAGGGCATCTTGGCATGGGGTGAAAGGGTCTGAAACCCGAAAGCCGCAAGCCAAAAGGATCTATGAAGCCACCTCCAACCTGGGGAGGCTCTTGTGTAGCACTGAATAAAGATAAATTTGTACCCGAGTCTTGCGCTGGTGACTGCACTCAGATTGTCTCCCGCCCAGGCTGGGTGGGAGATAGCTCCAACTCCATACAGGGGGAGGAAGACAGAGCCCAGACCAGCATAGCCATGGGATGGGGCTGTCACAGGGTGCTCAACACCCAGCCATGACACTGACCTCTGGGTGCTGCTGGCTGGGGTCTGATGGCCAAGGTAATGCCAGGGCAGTGGCATTTTATCCCGAGACCTCTGGATGGGTCTGGCCTGTCCCTGGAGCACATCCTCCACAGCAGTGGCTGCTCCTGAGAGCACAGTGGGAACATCCACACCTGCCAGCCTGGGGCCAGGCAAAGGTAGGAGCCTTGAAGCACCTCTGTAACACAGGCCATTAGTTAACGCTGCCTTAACTAGCCTTGCCTGAAATCTGCTCCAGTAGCAGCATCTGCTCTACACCTACACCAGAGGTGGGGATGGACATCAGGAGCGATGATGACTTGCAGAAACCACCGGGTAATCTTTTGACCCCCACTGAAGCATCTTCTCACTCAAACCACTGCTAAGATGGCAGGTGAGGAGACCATGATGAGAGCTGGCTGGCAGAAGGGATCTGGCACACACTGAGTAAAATGACTTTGCATTTATTTGGCTAAACATAAAAGCCAAAAACCCAACTCCAGAACAAGCCAGTAAGACACACGTGTACACACAGGCCCATACAGAGAAACCAGCACAGCAAACACTGACCAGAAGGAGCCATCTCAAAGCAGCTGCTGCTGTGGGGCTGGAGGTGATGGCAGGACTGGGTGATGCAGCATGGCCAGAGATGGGCAGCAGGTGCCAGATCATCAGTGCTAAGACCAGAGGCTGCTGCTGGATGCCACTGAAGCTTGCCTGACCTGCACCCTGCTGCCCTCCCACTGTAATACCTCTGGCCAGTGCAACATGTTAAGGAAGCAAGAGTCAGAAAGCCAAAACTCCCAACTTTCATTTATTTAATTGATTCATTCTGGGGAAAAAGCAAGTTTTCTGTCCCATGAGGAAGGGGGAAAAGTGACTTGGAGCTTTTCGCAGGTGGCTGTGTTCAAAGCAAAACTGCTCAGCCAGACGATGCACTGGTGATTTGTTATGAGATTGCCAAATTTGACAAGACTCCTGGCATTAGTACATGGCTACTACCAACACAGCTTTCTAGGCACCAGCAGAAGTGCTGGGACCCAGCAATCTCATGGTTTTGCCAAGAAGCAACACTCAGGCAAGCAGCAAAATATGGGACTCATCACACCACCCCCGCCACCCCATCAGACAACCAGACCCAGCTGCTTACATGCAGCAGGTAGGAAACCTACACCTTTACACCAGGAAACCCTTGGCAGTGAGAAGCTCACCCTGAGGGCAGGGGACAAGAGGCAGGGTCAGTCCCACCAAAGTCACCGCTACTGCCAAGCGTATTCGCTGCTCCAGCACCTGCCTCTGGTTACAAGAACTGGACTGCATAATAAAGTCCCAACCCTCTATAAAATGCACAAAATTATGACAGTGCAGGTGTGTGCCATAATTTTCTCAAGAGATTAAAGACCTTCTCCTACAGCTCTAAGCAATATGCTGTTGAAGTGCCATGCTCTTCATGTCCTGCTTCTGCCAGCATCCTTGGTACCTTTCAGCTTTGCCTTGCTGCTGCTGTTTGCCATCAGAAAATCTTCTCCCACGGGCTGGCTGCTGGTGCCAGCAGCCTCACACCCCAGATCTATACAGGAACTAAAGTAGGGCTGTCTCACAGGAGTTGACGCCTCTGGATTTAGCAGCATAAAACCCCACACGTTCTTCAATGTGTGCTAGTAAAGTTTTATTTTTCCACTCTACCTCTTACTTCATGCTTAATTCAAGCATGCCTCTTCCAGATGCTTCTTTTAAAGAGCGTGGGATGGGTTAGGGGTGTGCATGACAGCCCTGAAGCAGCACCAGTGGTAACAAGGTGTTCCTGGAGAACTTGGCTCACATGTTTTGCCCAAAGATCAAGCTCTGTCCTACTCCTGATAGGACAGGGCAGTGCTGGAGATGAGGCTGGTCCAGCAATCCAGGAGGAAACAAAAAAACAAAGGAAAAAGAAAAAAAAAGTCTAGTCTGTGATTAGTGTGTCCAATTTAATTTAAGTGCAAGGAGGAAGCAGGGATTATTGGTTACAAGAAACAGCTCTTATTCCAAGCTACATGTAAAACCATGGCTGGCTTCTTACCAAGCACCCCAGGTTTTGCAGAGAGACCAAGAAATACATTAAGGTCTCTGCAGAACAAACCACCATCCAAAGCACCATCGTTATCCACATTTACAGAACACTGTTGCATAACTTGTGTTTAAAAGAGTAGTAAGGCTCTAAAGTAGCCTGGCCTTTGTGATCCAGCTTGGGAAAGCAGCGCCACACCCATACTGAGGGAAGGGTGAGGAAGGGAAGGTGGGGAAGATGAGGGAAGGCAGAATGTAGGTGATACAAAGTAAGTGCTCTACCACTCAAAAAACAGGGGATTAACAACTGGCTTGTACTGAGTGACCATTATTTGCTCCTTGCAGCTTAAAATCCATAGCAGCCAGCCATGCTCCCAGAGCTGTGTATATCCCTGCTGAAAAGAGGTCCAAGTGGCAGATGAGGAATCCCCAAAATACCCTTTCCCATACCAGCTCTGTCCTCAAGAGAAGCACAGAGTCTCTCTGTCAAGCCCTTTGGGCAGCATGGGAAAGGATCAGCAAGATAAAAGCTGGAAAGAAGTGGCAGCCTGCTCCTAACACAGGGCCCCTGCATCCCCTGGAAGCATGGCACTGGGCAGAGCCTGCGGCAGCACTTGACAATTTGCCTCCTTGCACCCGCTGCTCCCCAAGCCCCACATCCTGCTTTGAAGACCTCCCTGCAGTATTGCTGACTGGGCTCCGAGCTCTCCTCTGCTCCCAGCATCACAGGATACAGGCAACTCAGCCCAGCAGCTCCACCCAGACACAAGGGGTATCACAGGCAAACCCGAACAGAAAAACAAGTGGGAGCTTCACAGCTACGCGACAGCAAGTCCAGTCCCTCCAGTGCTGGCTGACAGGACAGAGTGCACAGACCTCCTCTGCGGACAGGCATGCAGCATGGGGAGGGCAACTGCCCGTAGGGAGCCACAGGCCACAAAGCTCAATGTTTATTACAGACACGACAGCAGGCATGACTTGGACCATGGTTTGAAACGAGCAGATTACGTGTTTAAAATCTTAAAAAGCTGCAGTGCTCTCTGATGCTCCTTTTGGCCTGCCTCAAGGAGTGGAGTAAGTGGGCAGTGATTTGTGCATTTATTGTGCAAGCCAGGTAACCGTCACACGGGACCAGGACCCTTCACTGGGGTAAAACGTGCCCTTCATCTGTCCAGCTGCACACACCAACACGGACAGCAAACTGGCTGTACAAATTCACGTTTTGTCCTTATAGCAGCGACTTCATGGCACCAGTGTAAAGGACTGCTCCAGCCCTTAGAGCACAGCAACTGAAACACAGACAAACACGCACAGACCACAGTGTTGAGGGGCCATTTGGACAGACAGTAAAACTTATTACACACTAGAGACTGGGACAAGAAACTTCTCAACGGAGTACTCGCATCCATTTCCTACCTGGGCTCTCACACACCCAAGGAAATGCACAGGCAACAAGTGCCCCGAAGCAAAGATTCATTCTCTTCTCTCCAACAGCAATTGAGGGCTGAATTTTAGCTCAAGATTTAGCAGTCTTGTTAAGATTAGCTGGAAAGGCTTCTCCCCTGCAGCCACCATACAATTTGGAGCCACAAATGCTGCACACTTACGGGGTGTGCGACTCTATGGTGAGTTCTTCCACGGTGTAACTCCTGCATGCTAAGCTGGTAGCCCCCTACCCAGCACGTCCTCACTGTGACATGCTGGGAAGCTCAGCTAAGAGGCATGCAAGCACTACAGGGTCTACTGTATAGATTCCTATCGGCTCCAGCGCAGCAGAGATGTCTCTTATTTCCTAGAAGCCTCTTTACACCACCGCTTCCTGCGTGCTCTTGAGGTCACACTGGTTGAGGAACCGAGGGGTCTTTCGTTTGGCAGCTGCACGGATACTGCCTGGGGGTGGGGGGAATAAGACAGAGGAGCTGAAGAAAAGAAGACACAGATGGGTCTTCCCACTCTCCCTCTTGCCTGGAGGTTTAACAAGGGAAAAGAAACCAAAACAAAAGCCACGCTTGAGTGCTATTCTTTGCGCTTTAAAAGATTATTTGCTTAAAATATAAAAACCATCTTTCCCCTGGAAACCACTAGAACGTAAACAATAAAAAGAGGATTTGGGGAGGAGAAGGGAGAGGAGGATTGAATGTGCTTCCAGGCAGCAGCCCCTGCTAAGAGCAACGGGTGCCTCTGAGGCCCTGTGCTCACCGTCAGCCCTGTTCCTATGGCTCTCTTGCTCATTTAGAGTTCCCCAGTGGGTCCAGACTTAGGATTCTGCGATTAGCGGTTCGCAGCAAACCCCGGCTGGTAGCTTAATCCTCTTCATCCTCACTGATGTCATAGGTGACTGCAGACTCGTTCCTGGAGCGATTGGCCGGTGAGGAAGGAGGAGTCTTGGTTGAAAAGGGCCAGCGGAAGGAGGGAGATGGGGAGCGGTCGTGCGTGGGGCTACTGCTGGGACTCTGCTTTGGGCTGATGGCCTGCAGCATCCGGCCCTTGCCCTCCTTCAGCATGTGTTTCTAGCGATGGAAGCAGGAAGACAGTTAGCACAGCTCAAACAGGAATGGAAATGGACACTACTTACAGCTTGTGCAGCATTTTGAGTTGTTGTGTCCCTTCAATGCTTCGTGCAATATAAGAGCAGAAAAAGCCCAAGCATCGCTCTAGGCTTTGGAAACTGCATACAGTGTAACCATTACCCATTTTCAAGCACTTCTAACGTGAAGTGCCTCTGATATTTACTCAGCAGCACAGGAGAGCCTGGCAGAACCAAGCAGCTTCAAACTCATCCCAGGCCAGTGACAAAGTGACCACCAATCTCTTGGCTGCTCAGTGGCCTGCGGGACACAAGGTGGAGTTTACAGGCCAGCTTGTGGGGCACAGGAACTTTTCACGCTACAACTGAAACTGGCATTATCCAGTTGGCAAGGGTGAGGGCTCCCTGTGAACAGGCTGCCCAAGCCTGGGACAACATGACTGGAGACTGGCAGCACATCGAGCACTGCAACAAACCATAAACCTTTGCTCTGCAGACCATGGGCTCCAGAAGCCCTACAATGACTGCCAAGTTCTCCAAAATCCCCTTTCCTCTTTTCCCAGAGTGGCTCCTTACCAACGCGCCTTCTGGGCCAAACATCTCCAGGAAATTGCCGATGAACTCCCGGGACTTCTCTTCCCACTTCTGAATGAGATCGATACTCTTTTCCTCCACTTTCTGGACAAATTCCTTTGACTTCTCCTCTACATCCTTCACCCGCTTTTTCACCTTATCCACACGCTCCTGGAGGTGGTATTTCTTCTCCTGTACAGTAAACGGTGGATCAGAATACAGCTCGCCAGATCTGAGTGGTAATCACCTGTGCTCTGCATTATTACACTGAACTGCTGCTTAAGACTCAGCATCTCCATTAGTCCTGTGACACTTCTTCACTTCAGTGACACTTCTTCCCTAGACTAAATGGCAGACATAGTGGGGCTGTGAGATGCTTTGTGGCAGGCACTGGCACAGTACACAGAGCAAAACTAAACCCAGAGATAACCATTATCTAATAGAGTGCATGGGAGAGGGAAATATTTATACAAAACACAGATTAGATTTGAGTGACCTGCTGTAGGTCTCTTTGCATATCATGATAGCACAAGTCTTTTTGCTGGGTGTTTTTAAACAGAGGCAGTTACATGCCAAAGAAAGGCCAAACAGCTGTTACCTCTCCTGCTTCAGTTTTTTATATGATTGTATTTAAAAAAATAGGCATAGTATCTGAGTGATAAAAAAGTTTACTACTTTACTTCCAACATCAGAAGTGCCTTCTGCCATGTATTCTGCTTGTGGGCTAGAGCTGCTCAGTACTGGATCAGAGCATGACCTTCTCTCCTACCCAAGCACTGCTGCTCCTGCAGCTCCAGGAAGAGAATAGTACAGCGACACCAGGATCAGATTTTATCCTAACAAATGACTCTACCTTAAGAAGGTGGCTGAGGGAAGAGGAGAGAGATGAGACACAGCAGCTGCTGCCAAGAACAACCCACACTTCATTCAAGAAAACACACATATTGCCATATACCCCGTCTCCAGCTCTTTCAACATGTAAAATGTTACCAAGACATTTCTGACAATGGAGCAGTATTAGCAAAATGCCAGTTCCTCTGGGTGGGTGCCAGAGGCAGTTTCAGGGGCAGAAGTTGTCTAATTTCTACTCCAAGGACACTGGTTTGGTGGAACTGCTTAGCTCTGCAGACTGGCCTTTTACTGGCATATGGCAGGACTGTGCTACCACTAGAAAAGACTACATCTCCACACTCTGTAAGATTCTGCTTCATGCAGCTTGTGGTGAGACACACTTCAACTCACATTTATAAAGCTGACGTTGAGCTCTTTAGCCGTGTAGCCCCGCTGCAGGTTCCGTCTGGCATAAACATCATAGTCCCGCACGATCCGGGTGATGATATCTGATGTTGAGATGCCCTCAGTCCTCTGAGTTGGTGCAAACATGCCTAAAGTTGGGGAACAGGACCCAGGACAGCTGCAGCAAGACACATGGCAGAAAGCTGCTGCCACCTCTAATAGGAAACAATCGCTCCTGTCAAGAGCTCATTTCCTAACTGTCCTCACACCACCACATCTTTGTCCTTGAACATAAAATACCACAGTCCTCCTTTCTGTGGCTATGAGGAAGACCTAGGTAAGACCAAAGCACGTGAAACACCATGTCTTCTAATTAAAAGCTCTTCACTTTAGCTGATTTAAAGACTATTGACTATAATCCACTGCATATAGAAGTGTGATGACAAGGACAGGACAAGGGGTCCTACAATTTAGTGGATGGAAATATAACAAGCTCTGATAGCTGGATTTGGATAATTTAAATAAGCTGCACCCCCACTGAGTTTTACAGCAAACAACTAGAGCAGCCACTTTGCTAAGTTCATAAGATTCTCCATTTGTGAGAATCTGTATGCCAAACTGTAGTACTTTTGAAAAAGGTGGCTGTTAATTCAACCACAATAACTAGACTGGAAGTAGGGATTAATGCTGGGCAATGCTTGGCCTGGGACATGGAACAGTTCTAGCCTTATGAAGTAGGGCCCAGAGCTGGGCTTCCGTCTGCCCTCAGAGCGGGTCCTGGGCAGACACTGTTCCCAGAGGGGCACAGCCACTTGCCCAGGCATAATTCTGCCATACAGGGGCACAGGAGAAACTACAGCAGATCTTTGACAGGAAGCCCTGGAGAATCTGCCTCAGACCCACCTGCTTCTTTTATATGCTTATAAACATCATCGCTGCCAGCAGAAGAATAGGGGATGTCATCGTGTGCAACAAAGTCAATCTGAAAATTAAGAAAGCAATGCGAATCAACATTTCACCTTGAATGTGCAGGTCTCCTGCTTTCTGTCAAAGGATGGTAACTTTTTGCTCAACACCTCCACGCAGGGGTGTGACAAAGAACAGCAAGACACTTTCCTCTGTTAAAAAGTAACACAGAGCAGTTCCAAGTTCTCTCACTGACAATTGCATATCGATTGTAAGCACACACCAGAGAGGAAAGGCTGGGACTAAGGACACAGCTGTTTTAAGCTCCACAGAGAAATGGCTTGTTAATGGCAACAAGGGTAAACTAAGCAAACTCCCCTGGAGACTCCTCCACCTCCCTAAACAGTTCAACAGATGTTAGAGACTTCTTTCACTTTTTCTTACCAACTGATAACAGACTCTCAAGACAGCTTGCCTGGTCTCCTGCTGCAGAGAAGCTGATGTAGATCTAAGCTGCTCCTGCTATAAGCAGGGAATTGGACCAGACGCCCTCCAGAAATCCCTTCCAACCCATGCTATCCTCTCCCTACTGCATTTCACACAAATCTGTAACCAGCATCAACTTCTCCTGGAACAGTGAGAACCCTCTCAGGCTTTTTCATCACGTCACAATCTCTACCTTATTTTAACATTACCTGCCAGCTCAGCAAATGCTTCTAGTCTCCCAAGAAACCCACTCAATTTCTATAACCCAGTTCATTCTATATTTAAGGAGTTTCAAAAGAAATGGGTTGCTCAGGCAGAGGTCACCCCCATGGATGAATTCTTGCTGTAAAGAGCAAGCACAGACAGAGGCTAATCAAATTCAGAACAGATCAGATGTCACAAATTACCCTGTGCTCTGCCAGGAACTCGGGGGTTAGCGTCCACGGCGCATTTCTCACCACTTCGTCCACATAGCGACAGTGCTGCACAGCGTCATACCGCTCATTTTCATTCATTACCGTGAAGCCCTTGAAGTTATGGGTTAGCTCATCACTGCAGACTGAGGAAACAGGCAGAAAAGAGTGAGCCTGAGGTACTTACCCCAACACTTTACAGTAAAAGGACCTTGCACAGACCGCTGCTAAAATAGGCAATGCCAGCTGCTGACAGAGGCTGGTGCTGGCACTTTCAAACCCAGCTCTTCCAGCCACAAAGCACCAGGAACAGGGAGTGGTGCAGGGCACTAGACTCCTAAGCAATTCTAGGCAGCCTGTTTGGAGAATTTCTGCCCAAGCTAGGGACCTACACCCCAACCCCTCAAGATCTCTAGAGCCTGCAATGCTTCTTAAGAAAACCAGCTAATACAGAAGATTCCTGTAAGAAATGGCACCTGGGGGCCTATCGGGCAGAAGTCTGCTTTTAAACCTATGGATGTCTCAGGCTTGGAGACTGAAGCCCATGAAAAAAACCCACTGCCTAACCTTCTGATTTCATAAAACGCCATACCACAGTCTAGCTCTTGGAAAGTTGTATTAAAACAAAGCGCGAGTTCACATTCACAGCAAATCAAGTTAGCTTAATTATTATGTTCTATGAGAAAGTAAATGAACAACTCTTCATAATCTGTAATGTAAAACAAGGGGGGAGTTTTATTGCTTATCAGACTCAAAAGTAAACACGGTAAGTAAGACTCAAAAGTCTCACTGGTATTGGACGTATTTATGTTTTAGACAAACAGATGATAAAGAGTGGGTGAGATGGCTCCCAGCTTGGAGCTAATGTTCACTGGGGCTGTGGCCTCTTGTCTCAGTTCCTGGTGCAAGGGGAGCAGTTCATTGCCCTCCACCTCCTCGTCAGTCTCCCAGAGGCAGAGAGCGTGGTTACACACCTTGCTACATTAACATGTTAATAGTTTGACCTGAAGTTATTGTTCTGTTCAATGTACAACATTTATGTACATGGGGATGTTTTTCCACCTGCAAGATTTCTAAGCTCAGAGCGAGCAACTATTTCAGCTCTACTCCCTCGCTTCCCCTTCCAGACACTGCTGTAGCACACACAAAAATGCAGAAGTACCACTATAAAAATGCTTTAGGAAGCTAATGGTAGTTGAGAAAACTAGTTAAAGGTATTCTCAGCTCTGATACTTTAACATCATTATGCAGCCTGACCAGAGGTCACCTCCTGACAGACAACATGCACAGCCTGACACGTCTTTAAGGTGGGTGAAGGTATGGGCACAAAGGCACTGCCTGGGCAGAGGCCAACGTATTGCAGCAGCCAGAAGAGAGGTTTTCTTTTTTCCCTGTTATATTCTTGAAGGTGGCCTGGCTGAAACACCTCTGCTAGATCCCCTCAGGCCGTCAGCAGTATATTCCTGGCATTATCTAAAGACTTTTGAACCGAACAGACAAAATGGGGAACTCTTATTCAGAGAAATGGGGCCTCACTGACTTCCATGTGGCCAGGCACATGCCCAGGGAACCACTGAGGTCTCCACACTCCTAGTGGGACCTGTTTGGGATTAGCCATAAGCAATCCCTAGCAGAAGGCTGGAGCGGGGAATGACTTACAGGGCGATACAGGTGACACAAAGCTCAACCAGCCATGGAGGGACTGTTACTCATTCTTTAACTGTCTCATTCAAGAGGCAGATGCTCAATTGCCCCTAATATATTTTGATACTCAGATGTGCAACTCACCAGTATCTGTCACAAAATAGAGGGGTCAAATTAGAACAGCGTGATCAAAAATCTTTTCCTTAAGCACTGATTTGGTACAACGTATCTTTCTGCAGACATATCCAATTCCCAACATATTGCAATAAGACTCCAACAACATTTGGGACAACTAGCTGCACTGAGATCCACTGAGGCCATAAAGAAAAAAACCCTGCTATGCCATCTGTATGCAAAACCATGGATGGAGGTAGACTGTACTCCTATGACAGCCGAAGTCAACAAGGTCACCCCTTACCTCCGACAATGAGGTACGTGTTTGGGAAGAGGTTCTTCGCTTGCATCAAGGCCCGGGCATGTCCAGAGTGAAACAAATCAAATATTCCATCGGCATAAACTCTGACAGGGCGATCCACTGTGCCAAAGGGACAGAGAGACATTTGTGAAGATGCCTTCCTGGTGAGGCAGCTGCTGCTCATGCCTGTATTTGGGGACCTTTTGAAACTCATGAGGGCGTTGCAGAAAACTGGCAAAATGCAGAGCCGTAGCCAGGAAAGATTTGTGAAGAGAAATGGCTGACAGTCTGCCTTCCAACATGGAAACAAATGCAGCTGAGCACAGAGCTGAAATACAACCATGTTCAAAGACAGACTTAAAGCCTACCACATATCCACTGAAACAAAGGAGGGGAGACCAAGGGGAAAGCAAACCCTGAACAACTCCCTCCTATGGAAATCCAAATGCAGCATTAACTTTTTGCACAGCAGTGAGCTACCAGAGGGGAACTGGCCCAAACGTTTCATAGGTGCCTGATTTCCCCCTGCCAGCCAGGATGGCACCTCAAGACCTTTTCAGCATCCTCCTCTTCAGCCTGCTGCCACAGCTACCAGTCTAGCTGAGGGACCAGACTGTTCCGATTCCTCACCAGCATCATCGGCTCCCCCAGACCCATGAAGTGTATGGCTCTATCCAAAAACCCAGCCAGACTACTCAAAGAAAAGCAGTTACAATTCTGCTGAACCGCTGGCACTAACAGCCAAATTCATAGATAAGTAAGGAGGAACAAAACTTTCCTCAGGCCACCTCTGCCAGCGGAAATTGTAGCTCAGCTCTTTGAGGTCAGCAGAGGTAAAGTGAGATAGTCTAGCACTGCCACCTAATATTAGGAGGCTCCATATTTTCTGGTCTCCTGGGACCACACAAGACTGCAGTCCTCTTGCTGCTGGTAACAGAAAGCCACACATTCTTGGTATCTGACATACTTGGGAATCGTCTGCTGCTCTCTGGCCCAATTCAGGCAGACTCAGAGGAGTGGTGTGAGCAGAGGCACACCAAAGCTGCAGCGAGGAAAGGGCAGAGAGAGGACGTAGCAGGAGAGATGAAACCCCATGGGTCTGGGCAGGGCCCTGAAGGCAGCTAGAGACAGAGCCTGGGAGGTGGCAAGAGGATGAGCTGATGCAAAGGTAGGGTTGTTAAATTCAAGCTAAGCAGAGGAGTCAGTTTGAGGACAGCCTCTTACAATCACTTTTCAGCAAATCCACCTCAGTCTGAAGATGCCACGAGGCTCTGGAGAGCCAAGGACCTGGAGATCTGAGACTGCAAAGGCTTTCTGTATGCCAGAAGAGGGCTGATCCTCGCAGGCCTTTACTAAAGTGCAATCATGTTCCAGAAACTGGCTGGGACATCCTTCCCTTTTCCTCCATAGCTGCAGCAGCTGCAGTTCCTGAGCACAGGCATAAACAGCAACCAGGAAGCATGCAGTGTATTTTAGTCTTTGCAGGCAGGAGAGCCACCACTTGAAATCAGAGACCTTTGTGCAGGCTCTGGAGTCTTTCAGCTGGGAAATTAATGAGGACTGTGAAATGCATTGGATTTCCAGAACCTCTGGCAGGAAACCACTGCCAGGTCTCAATCCGAGCTGGCTCATCTCTCAGCAGCAGTCAGGTAGGTAGAAGTGTAGCATTTTTATTGTCTCTGTAGCCATAACAGAGAGGCCAAGTAAGACAGCACCATCTGCACACTCTGTTTGGCAAGAGAGGGCAGCCGTCCTTCAGGAGTCAGTCCTGCCTCTGCCTCCCCTTTGGACTTGCAAAGTGAACAGTGTTTTTCCCAGCCTGGTTTAGAGAATAAAAGGACATGTTCTTGTTGTGCGGCTGGTCTACTGTGTTTAATGACACTTTAATTCAAGTCCAGGCTAGAATGGGACATTCTGGAAAAAGATATATGTTGGTTTTACTTGCCCATTTCAAGTTTCAGAAAAAAAAACTTTTAAAGTGCTTAACTTTAAGCTGCCTCAGACAAAGTAGAAGAGAAAAACGTTCAGCTCTGATACTACTCTATAGCTGTCAGTCACACATCAAGAGCTAAACCACATCTATTTGCTTCAAATAGTCTTACTGGTGAAGGTATGGCTCCTCACACACACAAGCTCCAATTTCTGTATACTGGCAGGCCCAATTTCACATGGGAACAGTTATCTAAACACCAAAGCATTAACAAAATCACTGGCTGCAAACCTGGCCTGACACACAAGGTTGGTTTGTTCTCAGTGATATCACAATCACACCTGCCCCCCCCAAAACCCAACATTTATACAATCCCCTTCCGGTCTGCATTTTACTTACAAGGGGTCCCTCTCATCGCTTCTTCGTATGTTACTCTGATGTATGGCTTGCTGTAATCGATTTCCACTTCATCTGAAAATGGAGCTGGTTCCCTCAGTCCCTAAACAGCCAGAGAAAGTTAGCTGTGAGAATGCAAAGGTGAGTGCAGTACCTAGCGGCAGCACTGCCACTGCAGTGTCCTAGTCACCGAGCGACTCACTGTGTCCCTGCATGATTCAAACACATGTTCTGAAAGACTAATTAGCGTTAAACCTCGAAACAGCCCCGCAGGGCGATTAGCCTGAGTTTAGACAGGAAGAGAGAGAGAAAAGTAGAGTTAAGAAGATGATAGTCATACTGGACCCAAGAAAACTGGAGGCTGGGATCTGCAGCTGGTAAAACCAGACTTTCGACAAACAGCAGTTCACAGCAGCACAAGCCAAACTTCATCAAACTTTATGGTCGCAGCTCCAGCTATGCCCACCCGGGTAAGACCATCACTTTGCTATGCCTGCGTGCTTGTGCTGTGATGCACAAATTTTAACAGTTCCTCAATCTGAGTATATGAATGAGCAGAAGAGCAATACCAACAGCAGCACAAATTCCCAGGGAATGTGGGTATTGTCACTCATTTCTGAGCCACACATAATGAGAGACTGACCTCGACCTGTGGCAGAGTATATCCAACTGCTTAGGAAAACCCCTCTAATCTGCTAGCTTGACCACAGCAGTATGTTTAATCAGCATCTGAAGACCAGCTATCATTTCTGGTCTCCTCTGAATGGAAACAAAACATTTGCCCTTCCCATAACAGAAAAAACAGCTCAATTTCCTTCTAGCTTGAAGGTGTGGGGAGCAATGGATGCCTCTTTCCTGAGCCAGAAGATGAGGAAACAAGCTTGCAGATCATTACAATAATACCTTCAAGCTGCAAAAAGCTGATCAGCAGTTTCCTCTCTGGCTTCCTGTCCCATTGCAGCATCCTGCCACAGTGCCCAGCACCACTGCAACCAGAAAGACTGCTGCTATTAGTGCTAATGTCATTCCTTATTAGAGTGCTCAAAGTGAAGTGCACAGGAAACCAACCACTGACTACTACATTCAAGCAAACTGATACTACTGAAAATTTCCTTTAACTCACTGAGGCTCTAGTACCCGCGTTTCACACACCACCTCCTCTACTGGGATCCTAACTGTTAGGTAAGGCCTGCAGGTCTCTCCTTTCATCACTATCATTATACCTGGGACTTGTGAATAAAACCAGATTCTTTGCAGTTTGGTTGGCACATACCTGATATGAAGCTAGGAATAAAAGCGTAAAAAACACCTATCAAAATTATCAGAGGACCACAGCAAAATGTCCTCAAAAGCTCCTGCTAGAGTCTTGCCCTTCCTACAGCACCTACCTGGGTCAGGACTCAACCTGATGTGCACAATAAAATAGGTTTACGCATCAGCAGGCTTGTTACCACCATCCGCTGCTGAGCCCCGCTACTTCAGGGGAACACTCTGCCAGCCAGCTGTTTAGTTGGGAGTGGTAAAAGCTTCAAGGTAATGTCACGGTTAGACAACAATATTACTCTTGCTATAATAAATAAATCTTTCATAAAAGGAAGAAAAAAGAAATTTTTCATCAGGAGGTCTGTGTTAGCCTTGTGGCTAAAAAACAGCCAGAAAATTTAGAAAGTGACTACATATTACTTGTCTTGTGCTGTTCATAGACAGATGCTTTATTTCTAACACAGGACAGACACCATGGAATAACTTGCACACTTCTCTTTCCTTACTGAAATACATGGGATCTTTAAGACGGACGGGGTAGGTTTCGACAGCAGTCAAGGATATAAAGGGTCTGTGGGATAAGTCATGCAACAGCTCGAGCCTCCATTCCCAACACTCGCCTCCCCAATTCTCACTGCTGGTGCTGCTCTTACTTCGTTACCATCTGTCAAATGCTCTGGGACAGGACTGAAGCACTCCTAAAGAGCAAAACATTGTTATCAAAGAGGAAAGCTGCAACACATCACTGTATTTTGCCAAGGACTATGACCCCAGTATGATGTGGCAGGCATGGTAGCTGGCTTTTGACAGAGATAAGGAAAGAGCAACTACAGCACGTGTGATACACGGGACAGCTCCAGGAAGAGAGCAGAGAAGAGCTGTAAAAAGCCCATCATCGCAATATTGCAGCAAGGACGAGTTAAAGCCAGCCCTTTACACTAGCATTAACTAGCACAGACCCCCTGTGAAGAGAAGAGAACCCACTGGCTTTATCTTGTTAAAGCCATCCCAAGGCTGATCTAGAAGGAAAAATCCTTTGTTTTTTTTTCTTTTTTCTGAACAATCCCAAAGTACCAGCAACACAAATGCAGTCTCCTGCCAGACCAAGAGAATCAAAAGAAGAGTCATCTTCCCAGTGTTTCAGAGCATGGATTCAATAGGTTGCTTTTGCAGGTGCTTAGACTTCAGACCCTCCTGCAGTTCCCCTGACTTGAACAGCACTGCTTCCTGCAAGGTGCATGAGTTGTTATGTGCTTGTTTGGAGTATTTCTCCCTCCTGCTGGGTCACATAAGAAAACCCACCTGTGAGAAATGAATGCTTACTTCTCCATGGGTATTTATATGCATGCCTGTTTGGGTTCAGCTTAAGTGACTACAAACAGGCAGGACACACCACAAAAGCAGCTTAGAGATGCTTGTCTCAGACCTAATTTAAGCCCACGTTGTAAGTATGTTATTAGTATGAACAAAGGAAGATTTTAAACTGGCTTTGCAAGAAGGATAGCTACTGTCATTTGCTCCTTCCCCCCCTCCACCCCCCCGACTTGTTTTCTGTGTCCACAGAAAAACCATCACATTTATCTTTCTTCTGTTACGGTTCAATGTCCTAATCTCCCAAGCACGTAAAGCTCCTTTCTCTGCTTACTTACGAGTGAACGTCGGGACATTTTTGGAGGTATTCCATCCAGCTCTGTCGCCCCATTAGGGCCAGATCCATCTTTTCTTCTCTTTCGGGAATTCAGCCTGGAGGAGGTCGGCGGCTCCATCTTGCCAAGCACGTCCAGTAAGAGCTGGAACAAAATGAAGAAGAGGGGAAAAGAAAAAAAAAAGAAGATATATTTTTCAACTCTTCCAAAGCAGAATCAGTCAACAGCAGGCACAGTGTACAGAAGGTCAGCGCAAAGACGCAGCCACCTAACAAGAGGCTTAGCCAGTTGTATTTGGCATCAGCTGCCAAGGCTTGACAAACAGTGCCTGGTGGGAATACTGAATCATTTAATGCAACTCGGAGCTGTTCTGCAGACAGAAGCGTGCAGCAGTCAGCTGGCTGGAAAGGAACTCGCACAAGAGTTGCAATGCAAGTTATAAATCATTACTACAGGCTAATTATGCTATTTTAGCATCTGAAAAGCAACCTAAGGATTAAGGCATGCCCAGTCTGCATTCAGCCCTCCCCCAGATCTCATTCTGATGAATGCAAACGCTTTTCTACCCTTTTGTGTTTCCCTGCAACCCCTGCAAGAGAGCTGGTGGGTGTGCTGCATCCCTGTACAATCCTGAAGAGAGGAAAAAGCAGGTTTAAGCAGAAGGATAAGGGTGAGGGAAGGGGTGCAACCCATGGTCATAACAAATAACTAACTACCTTGCTGTTCGCCTTGTTGTTTGTGTAAGACCAAGCTGCAGCTCCCCAGTGGGGACAGCTCACCTTGGGATGGCTGCCACTATGCTCCCCTCTCATTCCCTGTACCCACCACAGTGGTGACTCAGCTGATGGTGAAGCAGCTGCTGACACCACATTAGGGCACACTTACTTCTGGCACTTTATGTACCAGGTCGTAATTAGTGGTGGTTCAGCTGAACTGCTTCTGTGATGAATAGACAGACAGACAACCAGTTTGGGACAGAAATTTTGACAGCTATCTGGAAGTAAGCTATATGTGCTTTTGAGCTAGAGTCACTGTACCTTCCCAAAAGGGCCCTGGAGCATTAGGAAGCCCAGCACTTCATACAGCTGAACCAAAGCTAGGGAATTATAGAAAGGCACGGCACCAAACATTCCCTTTTCAGCTGCTGCAGGAGTTAGAAATGGGTGCTAGATTTGCAAAGGTTATAACTAAAGAGCAGCATTATCTCTCTGGCTCACTTGAAGCATGCAGCTTTCCAGTGCAGCTAATGGCACTTCTGACCTGCTGCTCCCAAGAGCAGCATGACCCCCTCCACCCAGGAATGATGCTTACGTGTGTGCCTCAACACCCTAATAATAAGAGCTGTGTGGAATTTAAAATGTCTCTCCACCCACATGGAGTGGGTGTGCTGGAACACATTAGGTGGGGCAAGCGTGAGGCATGAGAAAGGACACATGTCCCTTCGAACACCACCTCTCCCCTCCGCAGAGGGTCTCTCCTGAGTGCTCCTGCTTGGGATGAGCTGGAACTGTCCTCAGTGATGGCCGCTGGGCAAAGCTCTGCCGTTCAGCAACCTAGAAGTGTGGGCTTTGTGAAAGAGCTGTTAAGAAGCAGATTAGTGATTGGACTTACTCAAGCACAAATGACTCCAGGTTAAGGAATGTTCCAAAGGAAGAAGTCAAATGCAGTTTAATAACAAATGAACATATTGCCCTCCCCACCTACCATCAACAAGATGATACCTTATGAACAGTGTTAGGGCCAAACACAGCTGAACTTGTTTTGGGCTACATGCATGTAAGTATCCCAGACAGCTCTGCTAGACCTAACATAACTCACTAAGAACATGAAAATAGAATCTTAGGTGAGTGGAGAGCCAAAAAAATATTGAGAAGACGAAAGGGACAGTGAAGAGCAGTCACAAGGACATTTCAGAACTGCATGAGCCATCCAGCACTCCATAATGCCTGCAAGTCAACTTTGCAGAGTTTCCCCCATTCCAGTAATTAATTTACTATTTCCTAACAACAGACAAACGTACAGGAGTGTGCAAAAGCAATCTCAGGCAAAAAGAGTTTGCAACCCTGAGCTCCAAGTCTTCAAACACTTCAACAAACATTTAACTTTCAGGCAAGATCTGTGCTCTAAATGCAGCAGCTTCCAGAGTGCCTCTGTAAAAACACGGGGTATGACAAGTAATTCTTAGGTTTGCAAGGTGCCATCTTGCAAGCACACTCTGTATCAGTTATTTACTTTACCACCATGGTCCTAGCAGAAACCATCCAGTTCACAAAAAGCAGCAGACCTCTGCCTCTGGTTCAGGTAACCTGAGCGTTCATGGGAACGGGGGAAACAGCAGTAGATTTTCCTGTTGCTTGGCCAAAATAATTCCACTGTGCTTCAAGTCACCTGTTGGTCTCTGACCACTAGCTTTCCTTCCCTTTGGAGAGAATTAAAAGGTCTGTTAATGTGCTGAATGCAGTCATTCTGACCTGCTGCCCAGCAAAACATTAAAAAGCGCTGGCAGAAGCTTTGGTGCTGAAGTACGGACATAGCAGCCTCCACACACAAACAGGTGAATACCTTGGCCTGTCAGAGCAACCAGACTTCTCTGCAGACAAGTACACTCTCCACTGAGTTACTGCCAGCATCTTGCTGCTGGGTGTAGAGCTCAGGGCCAGCCAAAGAACTGCAGGTTACAGCACAGGGCAACACTGTGCTTTATGCTGATGTACAGCAGCCACTGTCCAAGCCCAGAAGAAATCTCCAACAGCTTCTTCCAACCTCTCCCACACACAACCACCTGCTTTCCTCCACCCTAACTCACTTTTCCATTTCTCAGGGTGTAGGTAGTCAAATGATGGCAAACAATAGCTTAAGCGAATGGATTTGCTTTGCATTAAGTAAGCAGCAGTGGCTCTACCTGACATACCAAGGGAGAAACCAGCTTTGAGGATGGTGTAAATATGCTCTATCTGCTCTAATGTTACAGGCTAGATGTTGCTGAAGGAGCCTCTGCAGCGGCCGGAGAGCTGGGCTGGGCACCTCATGAGTGATGCAGCTCTGCTAATTACTCAAATTAATGCAGAAATGAAACAATAATTTTACCACTCTTCAGAGCTTTAAAACCTCTATCCTGTGGCTAGTGTGTTTCTGGGAAGTCCTCTCAGCACCAAACACATCTTCATTAAAAACTGGGAACACGTTGTTTTTAAAAACAAACCATACCTTACTGCAATAAAGCTACTAATCTTAGAATGTTTCATTTTGACCCAAATGACTAAAATAGCATCCCAAACAATTACTTACTAACAATGGGACCCAGCATCTGTAGCTGAGCTTAACACATGAGTACACAGCTTTGCTTCCCCAAATGCATAAAACACTGACTGTTCTAAAATTAATTACATTTGCAGCAGATGGGGAAGGGGAAAGAGAAGATAACTCTCAGAGCTCATTCTGAAAAACTCCAAGATAAAAACCAGGCATAACCAGAAGAAAGAGCCCTGCTGTAAAATATTAACATCATTCTATTTTGTTTAAGGCGTTGCCCTCCTGCATTACTGAGTCTGTGCTGAACATGAGAAACTGCTTGCTAGGAGCAAAGTTAAGAAGTGCCCCATTCAGGAAAGCCATGGGCAGATCACAGTCTCGGCGACACTTTACAAAACACTCGGGGCTTTGCTTCTGAAACTTACTTCTTTGGTGCATAGTCTGTACCAAAGAGGTGCCTTGCATCACCTGCCAGCTAGCTCACCTCGAGAGTTGTACGGGCTCTGTGAGGAGCAGCCGACTGCCAGATGGGAGAAGAGTTGCTCTCCCTGTTAGGGAATCACTGAATCCCACTTAAACGCAGCCACTTCTGGGAGGGAAGAAGGACAAGCATTGATTACCATGAAGAAAAAAAAAATACATGGGCAGGGAAGGAATTTAAAACTTGTCCCTTAGTGTGAGTTAACTACACAATCAGCCAAGCTGGAATTTAACCACAACACCACAGTTAACACCTCTGGCAGATGGAGAAGGTCAGAATAGGTGCAGCAAATCTTCTTGCTTAGCCAAAGCCTTATCTCACTGTCTGCATCTTCATGGACAGTACTGATGTTTATCCTTGGTGGTGTCAGAGAACTGCCTGCCTCACACTACACCAGAGAAGCAAATCAGATATTTCTGCACCCAAAAGCACACTGAAAGCATGAGGACCTGGCCCATCTGCATTATTTGTGTTTTAACGTCCCAAGGAATTTCTTGAAGAATATTATCTGCATAACTACATGCAGTAGCAGGATTTCTTCTGTCCCTTCTGCTGCTTTTTGCTTGCAGATCTATGCGCCAAGGCAAAATAAATCCTGTTACTTAAACTCGAAGTGTGTGCAAAACAAGAGCTTACTGCAACAGCTCAGTAAATGCTCCAGCTCAAAGCTGCTGCATTTCTCACCACACATCCAAGTCAGCACAAGGCTGGCACACTGGACCAACGAGGCCCCTCTGACACCCACAGCTCCCAGGCTACCTGGGTGGCACTGCCTGCTCCCAGGCTCCCCTATCGTCCCTCTGAACTTGGAAGGCTTTGGCACAGTCAGATATGACTATCATTTGCTGCTTTGCCTACAAGATCATTCCACTTTACAGGAGCAAGCTATTTCTCTTCTGCTGACTCATCTGCAGGCAAATACTACTAAACTTTGCACTCTGCCAGCTGTCTGCAGAGAAGCATTGCCTTGACACATGGACTGCACGTAAGCAAGAGCCTCAGGGAAAAGGAGTAAGTCCTGTCACTTCAGATAATTTCCCTGCCAGGCTGTAAAGTACCCACAGGACCCGGCATTCCTTGGTCATGGAGAGAAAATTCTTTTTCCCCTGTTCTCCCCCACCTCCAACCCCCAGTTTACAATCAACCTTACTGGTGTATATTCCTGTAGAGGTCTGTTGTAGACAAAAAGACTCAGGAAAAGTTAATGACAGCCTCATCACTGACTCATGAGAAACCAATAAAAGCCTGTTTATAAGATGAGGGTTAACCTGTACAGAATCCCTAGGAGAGATCAGGATCTCTCTTCAATCCAGGCTTAAAAATCCTGCCTGATCTCCAAGGCAACTTCATTCCCAGCCCAGACTTGCCAGGCCCAACTCTACCCCAATCTCCAGACTGAGAGTATCTGCTTAAAAACTAAGTGCTAACGACTGTGACCGAGCCTGCTCACCTCCAGAGAAGACTGCGACAATCCCCAGCATGGCTGCTCTCCCCACAGTCAGCATCTGCTCTATCTAGACGGTCTAAGCCCTCAAGCCCCTTATAAAGGTTACTACAGGATCTGGCAGGCAGAATCCTGTCTACACTTAAAACACAGGCTGCTTCAGCTACTCCAGTTGAGCAAAAGCAGCTATCCTGCAGCATATTAATAGCCTCGTGAATGTATAAAAGGGATTCCAGTTCAGCCAGTGCCACACATTGGTCCAACAGTACCCAGACCCAGACCTTTGCTATACGGGCTAAAACAAATTCCCAAACCTTGCATCCCCTACTGCCACAGGCAGGCTGATAACATTTCCTCACACAGAGCCCAAGCACACTGAAGATCTGGTACCCATCTCCTGCAATCGATGAAAAGATGCTGCTCTTCAGCAACGAAGTCCCAAATGGCTCAAGATAATTCTAACACCATCGCAACTGAAAACAGTGCGGTGTGATCACCTAGGCAGTGCTTCTATGAAATACACACAAAAAAAAGAGAAACTGCTGGCAAGACCTTCTCTGTGAATTCACAGCCCTTCTGGGTACATCACAACCCTGAGGCACTGAGTGTCCTGGCACGTGACAGAGTCTGCAAAATTTCAGCAGAGAAATGCAGAATATCACAGAAAATCTGGAGCCCGCCCAGGGACAAGAAAGTACAAGGATGGGTGGTCATTCTGTCCTGAATTCTGTGTTGCGTTGCATCGTGTTTCGTTTTTAGGGCTTAACAACAGGGCCTTTTGAGACTGCAGGAGGCAACCTCCTTTAGAAGGTTTATACATCCGTACTAAATCCTTGCTTCAACAATTATTGTTTGTAGCTTATTTTACAGTAATTTCAAGACAATTACAGTCCAGATCTTGGACCAAGAAACTTCCAAGTCACAAATTTGAATAATTCTGTATATATAGGAATTTTTTTCAGGAAATAAAGCACGGATATTTGCCATCTGAATTTCAGAAGCAAATATGGTGGCTGTCCTCAGGCCCTGGAGTCCTGCAGATGGAACAGCCACCATTACCAGCTTCTGACCACACCAGTCTTTGCCAGCCGCAGGCTGGGGGACCTGGTGCTGCAATGGCACAGGCTGGGGACAGAGGAGGAAAGGCCACCTGCAACATTCTGGAGCTCCCTCCATGGTGAGTGAGGGCTACCAAGAAGCATCACAGTTCCTAGAATTCCTGCAGATTTTAACTCTAATTACTCAACCTTTAATCAGTGCAGCCAGGACTTTGGTGGACACAAAAAGTGGGTTTGAGAGGATGTGTGCCTGTGCAGCAGCTAGGTCACACCTTCCTTCTCCGCAGTCAGGGCCATCTCCTCCTTGTTTGCCTTGGCTGCATCCCCTAGGTAGGGGGATGTCCCCCAAAGCCCCCACGCTCCAAGCCCTGCGGGTGTACTCCAAAAGTTTCCCAAAGCGTTTGCTGCTGTCTCCTCTCAGCCTGCCCCCACTGCAGCCGGTCCTGCTATTCCCCGAGCATGGTGCCCGAGCCCCAGCCTCTCCCCAAGCCCTCACAACGGGGAAGCAGCGCACCATGTCCCCTCCCCAGCCCCTTTGCCTGAAGCCAAGCGCCCC
>VYZV01021979.1:119033-178861 GCA_013401275.1 Pandion haliaetus | reverse complement strand
TTCCTCCCTCCGGGGGGCTGGTCTCGTAGAGTCCCGGCTGGGACCGCGCTCGGACCGGGGCGGGGCAGCAGCGGGGGAGTGACCCAGCGCAGGTTTGGTGCCACCGCCCACAACCCTGCCCCGGGGCCCTTCACGTGTCAAAGATAAATTCTGTGGGTTATGGAAGGAGGGAGCCAAGCATCCCTACAGCAGGCTCGGCTGCTCGGGGCCACGGCAGCTTCCCGCGGCCTTGCACGCTCCGCGCCTCCGGTCTCATCCTGGCGGTGCAGGAGTACCGGCCTGCAGTGCTTCCGCGGCTGCTTGGTCTTTCTGCGGGGGAACCACAGCACCCCTTACCCCCAGGGCGCAGTCAAGGGTGGCTGGAGCTGAACGATTGCAGACTCAAACCTGCTTTGTACAATGCCTTTGTGAAGCAGCTGTTAATAACTTCCAAAACCAGAGCTAGGGCAAGGTGAAAAAAAATCATGATTCAATCACTGTGACTGGATAAAAGCATCCAAACAAGAGCCCAAGGGCATATATGTTGTCCTGGCAAGTGTCTTTATGGGGAGGGATTCACTATTCCCCAAAACTTGCACCCCCCAGGCTCACACACAAACCCAACAGCACCATTGCATCCTCTCCACAGCTCCCTTAATGACTGACAGCCACAGGTAGCGACTACGCAGAGAAGTCACCCTCTATTTCCCATCAGAGGAAAATGAGAGGAAGCCTCTTTCAAACAAACAGAGAAACAGGAGTGTGCTGCCTCCAGGACTGTAGCCGAAACAGTGATTCTAGAAGATGCATGGTAGTTTGTTACTTCCCTGCTTTCCAAGAGCTGCATGGGCAGAGCGCGTTCTGCACTAACAGTTGGTGAGGGTAGGATTCAGGATTTACCTCACCCAACTTCAGCACTCCAAAAGCCATTCATGCCATTGAAATTGTCCAGCTGTGCCTGCTCCTTGGTCAGCACAGAGAGAACAGGCATCACCACAGAGCAACTCACCCCATCTTCTGATGGGCACCTGAGATACACTCTGGTGGCACCCAGTCTCTCAGGAACCAACCTGGTCCTCTAGCTTTTGGGGAGATGAAAGACTTCAGCACTCCTTTTCTGATCCACAGCAGCCTTTTCTACTGCTCCTTTCCGAGGCTGGAGTCCTAACAAATTTTGGCTCCAAACATCTACCCTCATACCCCAAAACAGTTAGAGAGAGGCAAAGATTGAGAAAGCACTGCAGTATCTGCTGAAAAGGGCAATGAGCAACGATCACTCACAGTGTCCGCAGGTGCCAAACTGTACCAAACCAATAAGAAGTTACAGCAGGGAGGAATTTCGGCAGTTGTGGAGTGTGCAGGCTGCTGGCCTGACCTAATGTCCTAAATACCTTGTCTTCCTATCAATTAATACCATCTGGGATTTGCAGCCCAACTGCTATGGGAGTCACAGGAACAAATCTGGATAAACAGAATACGAGGTCAGCTTTATGGGCTAATTTACAAAGAATCCTCAGAAAATGCTCATCTGAGAAGCAGAAGCACAGACAAGCCATCCAGGCTAGTGCATGTTGTAGAGTGGAAAAGACAAACAGTGGAAATAGCAAGGATCAACCCACAGGAAAGGAAATATTAAATACATAGATTTATTATGTTACATTTCTTATAAATATCTCATTCATTTCAGAAAATTAACAAAAATAAAAGCAACAGAACCCTTTCAAGATGAAAGCTGAGTTTGCCTTAGAAACAACAACTATTGGCAATACACTTTTAGGACAAAACCAACACACTATATAAAAACAAAGGGTGATTTAAATAAAGGACATAATAAAGTTGTGCTTAAAGCTGTATCGATATCCACAAGGAAGAAGGAATGTTGTAGTGTGTAGAACAGGTGTAGGGCATGCTTTGTAGAGCTGTTATTTTGTAGGTACTAAAGGAAGAACATGATGCTTTTTTGCACGTTAACAAAAAAATACCCTAAAGCATTCTCCCCCACCTCTGTCCTTCTGTGCAATGTTTACCATCTTCAATAATAGAAGCAGCCAAACGCAGCTACCACACAAAACAGGCTGTCCTGGGGAAAACAGAGAAAGGCTCCTTGTTAGTAAAGGCAAGCCCTTTGCTAGCCTAACTGAAAAAGGCTAATCTAGGGGAACATTTAGACCAGAGCATAACCTTATATTGCAATATATTACAATTTTCTGTCTATTAGTTAGTTTCTTATTCACCTCACTTGTGGTGTAACCCACGTCAGTGTGTCCGAATGCCAGAAATGCCTCAAGTTACTCCATCCACATACCAGCAGGTGTCCAGGTGTCAGTTTAAAATAAAATAAAAATAAAATAATAATGAAATAAACCCTTGACTTTTGTTCAGCCCTGGATTCCAGCCATAGTCCATGGCAGCAGCTCAGCAAAGCATATAAGAAAAGACTTTCTCTCTTGTGTTTCCTCTCCCCGCCTGTAAAATGGTGTGACCATAACAACTTTTGTACTGTACTCTGAACTACCCAGGAAATAAGTTTTAGTATGTTGGGTATTATATCCAAGTATGCTTTGTGAATGAGGACATAAAATCATACTGTTTCAACAGAGTCTTGGTTCCTTCCTTCTAGTGGTTGGTTTTTTTCTGCTCCACATTTAAGGTCACTCTGCCTCTCATACAAAAGCAAGTAGCTTTACACTTACCCACGGTAAAACAGCCGATACTTACATTCATGAACACATCATGAGCATAGCTGTCAGTGTCAGCATCCCAGAAGCATCGTGCAGCCATACTAGAGAAAGGAGACAGAGCAGAGCTGTTACCCACAGTTCACGTGTAAGGACCTAAGTGATTGCAGATACTTTCCTCGAAAAGCAAACTGAGCTTCCTTTAAAGATAAAGGGAACAGGGAGCGTTCTCCTGAATCCTGAGCCTAGATCCCCACTGCTAAATTCCACATGCTGTAACCCCCTCTGTATGTTAATCAAGCTCCATCTTCAGACTCACCAGCTACCAACCCTGCCACCTCCACTGTGCAGCAGGGCTTGAAACCTCATTGCTATGGTGCTTAAGAACATTTGACTTCTGGCCTATGCATATTGGTGGCTAAATTAGCTTATTTGTTCTCGTCCTTCACCTCCCGCACCATCATGGCATGTACTCCCAATTTATTTATAGGGAGCTATCATATTCCTTGGCAGATGTCGTGTTACTAGACCATGAGCTAAGCTCTTCTAGTACTTTCGTATCTATACTTTCTGTTCCCTGACCATCCTGCTGGCGTTTTTCTACACCTGCTTCAGTCCAAGCCTTACCCTGAAGGAAAGCAACCAGACCGTAACAGGATATTACGGATGAGACCTCACTACTGCCTTGTCTAATGTCATTGACACTTCCCTTTCTCTGCCACAAATGCCCAGCTCCCTGCCTGCCCCAGTCAGTCTCAGCTGACAGGATCCCCATTTGTGGCACTGCATGTTGTTCCTAGTCCCCATACGTATGACTTACTGTCCTAAGACTGATGAATTTCATCCTTTTTTCCCCCCATTACCTAAGCCCTCAGGGTCTTTCTGCTTTTTTTTCAGTCCAGTATTCCACTCTGCCTCTGGAATACCTTGGTTACCTAGTATTCATTAAAGATGTTGGTGATCATGCTTCAGTCTTGCCTCCTGTCTATTGCAAACCAGAGAATTTCCCTAATTGCTCTGTCAGTCTGTGTTGTTGGGCTTCATGTTTCAAATCACACCACCTCAATGAACGGTTCATCCTGGTACGGTGCTTCTGGAGCAGTCTGTCTGCAGACAGACATTCTCGACAAAAGCCTGAGCAGCAGGTACAGATACTCCTGCCTGACCTCCAGAACACTGAGGTAGCAGATCTGATTATAGCTCTGCTGTACTTATCTTTTGCTGGAGTGCCAGGCACAATAATAAAGACAAGCCCTGCAGATAAAGCACATAAACCTCGTGGGCTGTTCTCTTTTGTCTTCTCCCTACTCACTAGTAATGGGAAGCTACAGCCCACTACTGCAGCCAAGAGGAATTCTTTTGTCTGATTGCAGGCATCTGGAGCTAGATTGCAAGTGCTCAGCACCCACAGTCTAAGCTTGATTCCCGTGAGAGTATTGCATGGGGATTACAGAAATTTAAACTTCTGAAAAATGCCTACCTGTGGGGATTAAATACAAATGAAGCACATATGGAAATCCGGCTTTAGACAGAAGTGAGTTACCATGGCTTGTGCTCCAGCAGGGCCTTGAGAATGGACTGGGAGTGTGCTCTAGTTCATCATGAATACAACGGTAAAATGCCTTTCTGCAACACTGCTCACAAATGCTTTTCAGCATTTCAGCTTGTTAAGACACACCATACAGCCAATTATCACTGGGTAATTCAATCAGCCACAGTCCAAGCCCTCACTTGCCACTTGAAGAGAAAAGAAAGTGCTTTACACTTTATCATCTGCAGAGAGATCTTTGTACCTAGGGAAGTTGGAAGCAGCTTCCAAAGGAAAAAACCCTCAAAACTCAAAAATGATAGAAATACAATTAGAAGATGCAAAACTTACTTCACTCCTTCTCCTCTCTGCTCTCCAATCACAACCTGCACCACCATTTTGTACCTGTCAAATCCCTCCTCTGGAGGGAAAGAAAAAAGTAATAGTGAGCGCAACAACTTGTTTAAAATATGAGCCCAAAACAGGACACAAAATGCTAAAGATTTCTGGTTGGAAAGCAGTGTCCTGTACAAGTCCCTGCAACTGGCAAAGTGGACAGACTGCCTTGCGGCTTCATTTTCCTAGGTACAGAGTACCACAGTCTTATTGGAGTTAAAGGGTGAACAGGGTATTTTGCATCCATTGAAAGATGCATCTAAGGCAGAAGATACCCCTGAACAGCCACACTGTATGCCAGCATTCTACTTTGATAACTTTCAAGAACTGAACATGGAAAGAATGTAAATAAGGCTGCTGGTGGACAAAATCCAATTTGAAAAAAATTGGCTTAATTTAAAACTGTACAATAGCTGATGCAAAGGTATTGTAGAGAATCTTCTGCCACATAGGTGTTTCCTTTGCTTCTAAGCTGGAACAAGAGGCCACATAAAAACACATGTGGGTCTACATTATATGTCTACAAAGATACAGAGTTGTTTTACAATAGTAAAGAAATACCTTTGGGGCATAGGCCAGATCCAATCAGGCCATGACAATGTTCCAGAAGCCAAACCAGAACAAGCATGTTTAAAATAAAATATAGATCCTAGTGCCCGTCTTCCACAAAGCAGTGTCCCAGGAAGGCTCTGGCACACTGCAGAATTGAACACAGCATGCTGGGTCTGGTAGCACGTACCATGTCAATGCTTACCAGAGATGCCAGCTGATACAACGGCCGCACAGGGCCAGTCTTGCTTCAGGCTACCACGAGTGTGTTTACAGATTACTGAAGCCAAGCCCTGTGCATATTAGCTTGCCATCAACACGTGCTGGGACTACAGCTGCTGCTGGTTTTAAAGAAGATGCATAACTCTGGGAGAAGCATAAATCCACGGTTCCTGCTGAGGGTGATGGTATGTCTGTGTCACCGTGTCAGACCAGGCCAGCAGATGGAGCACCAGCCTGTCCCCAGGGGGNAGGAAAAAAAAAAAAAAAAAAAAAAAAAAAGTGACCTTGCCAACTCACATCTATGTACTTGTTCCAGCACCGAACGCAGGAAACACCTGTTGGAGCCTGAAGTTTAGTTCTTGAACTCAAAAATGTTGAAGGGTATCCTGCACAGCACCACCACGACCTATTTCTGGTGCTGTAAGGCTGTAGTCACACCCCTCCTTGGCTGACTGTGCCCTTCTCTCCCCCTTCGCTGCTCTCACTGGGCCTTGTTCTGATCTCCCTGCTATTCCACTCTGACCCAACTCTGATCTAACTTGCAGCAGAAAAAAAGCAGAAATGGTTCTGTTTATTGAAGTAAGAAGCAATGAAGCATCACTTTTTCCTTCTCTCTAATGCAGCTTCTTTCCCCCTACAGCCCCTCCAGGGGTGACATCCCACACCAGCCAGTCTATACGAAAACAAATCTTGTCTGCTTGAATTAGGTTTCTAGTTCTGCAGGCGAGGAACGTACGTATATAGGCCAGAATATTTCATAACGGTAGACTTGAGTCAGTCAATGGGGAAGAAATAGATTTCAAGAATAAAGGAGGAAAGAGGGATTTTCTAAAAGGGCGAAGACACAGTAAGAAAAGAAACAACTTCCCCAGAAGACCTCCTTACCTTTTAGTCTGTCTTTTATTGACTCTGATAAAGATTTTGTAAGCTGAGGCATTTCTTCTGGGATGTACTGTACATTGGCCAGCTTCTCCTTCAGTATTGCATGGATGCATTCTTTTACTGTGGACGATTTAAATCTATCAGGGCAAAAAAACAGCAACAGAAGGCCCAGAAAGTTCACACAACATGTAGAAACATACATAACCTTACCTGGGAAAATTTAGCTTTCACATATTAAAGAAAAATGACAAATGAAAAATCATGGTGAAAAAAGCCCAGCTAAGATAGAGATACTTAACCAGCTCTGCCAAAAGCTAAACACCCATAATCACAGGTGCAAAGCCAGCCCCATCAGAGGTTGCCCCTCCAGCACTGTCCCCCACCTGCGCTCCCCTCCTCACCCACATTCCCCTTTGTCTGGTGTCAAAGTTGGTCTGGCAGCCCAGTGCCCCTCCCCAGTCCCCAAACCCCGGGTGCTCCCCCATTCCCAACACCCCTACCCAGCCNGCTCCCACATCCCCAGGGCCCCCCAGACCCAAAGCCCGCAGTGCCCCCCCGTCCCCAGCATCCCTTCTCCCTCCGGAGCCCCACTCCCACTCCCAGGGCCCCAGCCCCGGCCCCCCCGAGCTCACCGGCGCTGGAGGCCGGGCCGCAGGCTGTACGTGTTCCCGGCCCCATCGTCCGGACCCAGCTCGCCCATGGCCGCAGCCCCCCCGCAGGCCGCCACGGCATTGGTTACCCCGGCAACCCCCGCCACTTCCGCCTCCACGTCACGGGACGCGTCTCCGTACGTCACGACGCCGCGCCCCGCCCCTCGTCTCGCCCGGAGGGAGGGGGGCTCGCAGGTGGCCGCGAGAGCAGTGGCGCGGCACGGCGGGGTGCGGACCCACGGCGGGGGGGTGCGGGCCCGGGGGTGTGTGTGTATTTTTGACATTTGTCAAAAAAGTTTTATTTTGACGTTTTTTACAATTAAAAAAGCTTGTACAGTAAAATAATTGGTAAATGCATAGTAAATAATTGCAATAATAATTGTAATTGTAAATGAAGGTTGGATGAGCCGGCTGCCTGGGGAGGTGAGTGTGGCAGGAGCTCTGATGGGGGCAGAGAGCGGCTCCTCAGCCGGGACGATGGCCACACACCTCACCTCGCACCGCTGGCTGCTTCCTCCCGCCCAAAACGGTCTGGCAGCCCGAGCCCCTGCCCGCTCCCTCGCCCAGGGCTCGGTGGGCTGGAGCGGCTGCGGATGTGGTGCCCGCGCGCTCCGGCTGCCAGCCAGGGCAGAGGGGTCCCCGTGCCCAGAGACCTCTTTGCAAGCCCGTGGCCTCAGGTCGAGGGGGGCTGTGTTGTTGTCCCAGCCCCCTGGCGCTGGCTCCAGCCCTGGGAGCCTCGCTGGGAGCACCCGGCTGTCACGGGGGCAGTGGGTGCAGGTGGAGGAGAGTGCAGCCTGAAACCATTGCTGTTACGAAGCCTCTTCCCCCAATCCCTGCCCCCATTGTGGCTGCCAGACCCTGTGCTCCCTTCCTGCCCCCTGGGCTGCGCATCCCAGCCATCAGCATGGAGATGCCAGCCTCGCTCCTTTCTTCCAGAAACTTCTTAAATCTTCCAGAAAGGCCTAAAATTGTCGCTCCCCAATATCCTCCCCCCTGTCACACCCTTGTGCTCTTTTCACTGTCCGCAGCTGCTGTCTGTCCCAAGGAAGGCTGGTGAATGACAGCTTGAGTATGACACAGCCCCCTCCTGAGAAGCTGACATCCTGCTTCCTCCGCTGTTTATCTTGATACAGCAATCTCTGCGATCGCGCTTCTTATGTGCAGCGGATGACACTGCTGAGAAAGGTCCCCCAACGCTTCACCCAGCTTCAAATGGAAACAGTGTGAAGGCGCAGTTGGTGCAGAGCGTGCTGGTGCTGGGGACAAGGGACTGGAGGGGGCCATCACGTGCGGCAGGGCTGGGGGGCACCTGGGATTGGGGCTCTGCGGGCAAGGTGCTGCCTGGAGGTGCCCCTCGGGTGCAGGAGGGTGTGAGGTTGCACCAGGAGGCACCTCTGCCGGGGTTTTGCTCAGGATGCGCAGACTCATCCCAGCTGGCACCAGGTCCTGCCCCAACCCACTCTGAGCACAGAGACCCTGAGCCGCAGCAGCAGCTCCTGATTTCCACGGGTTTAACAGCACCACTTGCTAGAGATGATCCATCAGAGCCCTTGGTACCGCCGGTCTGGGCACTAGCTCTGCCCGCTGGCAGGAGCAGCACCCTGCTGCCATGCTGGAGGTGGCAGTGGCCCCGTGCTGTACCCATGTGGCACCTTCGCATCGCAGTTACCATTGCCCTGCCTAGGCCTTGCAGATTTCCACTTGCTAAAGGAACAGTTTTGTGCCTCCGCTCCATCCCTCCACTAACTCACTGTTTACTCACCGCCCCGCCAGGGCCGCTGCCTTTCCCCACAGGGTCAGGCGTTGTTCATGCAAATCGTTTGCAGGGGCCTTCCTAATTTCTGAGAAGTATCTGAAAGACCTCAATGTTCTCTGTGTTTATTTGCAAACACTATTAGCCATTTCCTCTTCTTGCCCCAGCCATGTGGCCTCCTGCCTGGGTCAGACCCACAGATGTGAATTCAGTTAAACCAGCGGGGGAGGGATCTTTAAGAATCTGTGGGTTTCTCTTCCTCAGCATCTTTTTTGTGGTAATTTGTGTTCCCCATCTCATTTGAGAAGTTTGCTTTCCTGGACTTTGAGGACTTTCAGCTCTGGGCTTCAGTCCGCTCCATCTGAGGTGTTTGGTCATTGCTTTTTTCTTCAACTTCCAAATTTTCAGTGCTCCTTAAATACCTCAGATGCTTTTAAGCCATTTTTGGACTTACCCTTGATCCTTTGAGGTGACTGCTTAGGGTGATAGCTGTGTGCCTTGACGGTGATGGCTGCAGGAGACCGGGCCTCATCCAGGTCACAGCCATGTAGGTGGGACCCTCGCTGACACATTGGGCCAACTTCTTGTTGGGGAAGAAAAGGACATTTATGCTTCAATGAAGTGTTGTGACCTGCTTGCTGAAGTTCCTGTCTCTTAGTTTTGAAGAACAAACCGTTTTCTCACTCCTCTTTCTCCTTCCTTTTTAGCCCTTTTCTTCTTTTGGTGGCCAAATAGAAGAGGACTGCCCCATGCAATTCACCATATTTCAGCTCAGAGAAAGATAATTTATTTTTTTAAGTATCAAAGGACCTTTTTCAGGCCCCCCTCAGCTAACCCTAAGGTGTGCCAACCACCCTATTGGGCTGGAGGGGATTTACCAGCATAAGTGGGGAGCCACAGCATGGCTGGAGCCAGGCTGTTTTCCTTGGTGATGGAGAAGCTGGCGAGCAGGAAGAGTCAGCAGGAGCTGTGTTGGTCTGGCAGGGTGCAGGCAGAGTGCAAAGCCTGCCCAAAGCCCAGGGACTGCTGTGGGGCTGGGACCGGGACCGAGCTTGGGCTCCTCTGCAATGCTGGCAGCCAGGGCATGTGCTGGGTTGGGGCATGGCACCGCTGCTCACCTCACTTTCCCCCTCAGTGGCTTCCTAGCAGTGAGATTGATCTTTTCTTTTATTCTTTTCATCCTTTTAAATTTTTTTTTCAGCAAAAAGGGGAAAAAACCCCTGTTCTCTCTCTTGCAGCAGAGCAAGTTTTCCAGTAGCATGCTGCTGGAGAGCTCCTGACTTGCCCTCCTCTGCAGTTTCTGCTGTGTGCTCTGCGGTTCTGGAGGTCCCTGGTGCTTCCTGGCTGCACACAGCCTCATCCTGCACCTCCTGCACCCCAAGCAGCCTGGGAAGGCTCTGGTGTTGGTGCTGGTCCCCAGCCTGCTGGGGAGCAGGGGAGAGTGCTGGGGCACGGGTTTCTGAAGACACCTGAGTATCTGTAAACATTGCTGTACGGTCTGCATTTAGCCACCACTGGTTTCTAGTGGACGTGGCAGCCTCCCCACCCCGATACCAACTTGTGCCCCATTTCGAGTGTGCATTGGAAAGTTTGAGCAATTTGTGCTACGATTTTAATCAGAGGTCTCTGCCGCTGTGTGGGGTGGGGAGGATGAGCCAGTTTTTCCTGCTGATCCCTAGTTTGGTGAGTAGCGATCTCGGTGGTGATACCTGTCACATCTTCCGCCTCTAGAAACCAAAACATGTTGCAGGTGCCAAACAAGCCTCCCCACACATGGCCTGGATGCCTGGTGTCACCATCTGGGCACACAAAGCATCAAGGTGGAAAAGCCTTGCTGTCAGCTTCCATAGTTTCTGGAATTCAGTTTACTTTAGTTTAGTTAGGTTTTTTTTTAATGAGAATGCAGGAAATTGCAAAGGAAGAGGCAATGTCCACCTTGGAGCCCACCAGCACAATTGCACATAGTGGAGAGCGCTCCCCTTGCCACCCTGCCAGGTGGTGACCTTTGGCCAGCTGGCATGGAAAGGTGACAAGGAGGGGACAACCCCCCCAGGCTTGCTGTGTGGCCTAAGCAGGGTGAGAAGCTCACAAGAAAGGAGTGATGCTGCAGTGCCAGGAAGAGACTGGAAAAGAGGACCCAGGACAGGCTGGATTGAGCCACCATCCCAGGGTGAGCCCTGCCTGCCCTGGCTCAGAACCCCCTCCTTGACCATCCTGAATTAGGGCTGGCTTCCCCAACCTGCTCACCTGCCAGGGCCATGTTTGAAAGTGAGAGGTGAGCAAGCCCCAGTCCTGCTGCTTGTTTCTGAAAGCCCAGAAAATAATGAAATCATCATGAGAATCACATCCTTCACCCCAATTATTAATTTCCCCCTGACACTTTCCAAAACTGTGGGGCACTGAGGCTGTGTTGGAGAGAAGCGGAGGAGCCAGCCATGGCGTGCTTTCACCTTCAGTTATTTCCTACGCGAGTATCAGTCAGCGAGGCAAGCCGGGAACATCACCGGTGGAGAAATTAAAGAAGTCTGCTGCAAAGGTCACCCCAATAACAGCACCCCAGCCCTGGGCACCTGCCCCTGCTCTCTGCAAATCTTTCTGTGGAGAAACACACCTAAGGAGGCAAAACTCCTTCTCCTTCTCCTTCTCCTTCTCCTTCTCCTTCTCCTTCTCCTTCTCCTTCTCCTTCTCCTTCTCCTTCTCCTTCTCCTTCTCCTTCTCCTTCTCCTTCTCCTTCCATTTCTCCTTCTCCTTCTCCCTCCTTTGCCATTCCTGCAATGGTGCCCCATGGCTGCCCAGACCCTGCCTGGCTGCCCAGTGCCACATGTCCCCCAACACCCCACTGCCATGGGCACCTGCTGGGAACACCCATGTGTGCCTGGGAACCCGAAATAGCCCTTTTACTTATGGCCAGGCTTGCAGTTGAGGTCCCTGCCTGCTCCATCCCTGGGAACTTTCCCCAAAAAGGGTGCAGGCTCAGAGGTGCCCGTCCCCACTGCTCGGCAGCTGAGTGCCTGCGTGCGAATGCATTGGTAGAGCGCGGGGAGAGGAAGGGGCCAGGCCTGGCTCAGCTGATCCCTGCGTCTGTGGGGAGGAAGCTGGGGGTGGGAGGCAGCCCGGGTTTCCCTCTGGGGCAGAGACGGCATGTTTCATTTCCACCCCAGGCCCTGCCGCACACGCCAGAGAACAAGCTGCTGCTGTGGGGAAGGAAGCACGGAGAGACCACGGCACGGCACAGCATGGCACGCCTGCCAGGGCAGGGGACTGACCGGCTCGCCATGGCTTCGGGTGCCTTGAAGACGATATGGGGCAGCGTGGAGGTAGCCCTGACCGCCCTTTGTGCCCTCCTGCTCTGCTGCGGCCCCATGTTGGCCAGCTGCCGCCGGGGTAGGTACGAGTGTGGCGTGCTCGCCGATATGGCCAGTGGTGTTTGCAGCTGGTGGAAAATGTCTAAGGGCTGGGAGCTTTGTAGTTAAAAGTAGTTCTGGCATCAAGAAGGCAGAAAACCCAAAGCTTTTGGGTACGCGCAGCTGAAGCAAGGGAAATGGGGATACTCGGGGCAGAAACAGGGTTAAAGGATAGAGAAGGGGACAGGACCCCAGCCCATGGTGCCAGCACTGGAACTGCATTGTGGGCACACTGTCTAGGGTCAAGGTTTGGTGTTGAGCCTCTGGGTTTGCCAGTGCCATGGGGGTCTGCGGTTTTCTGCTCTGGTTCTCACGGCTTCGGGCTGTGCCTCCTGGTTTGGACTTGATCCTGAGGGAGCCAGGGCTCTGTGTGCAGTTTTGCTCAGGGTGAAATTTGGGGGAGAAAAGGAGATGGAGGGGAAGGAGTGAGTCTGGGCAGAGCGAGCAAGAGCCCTGATGAAGCCGTGTCCCCCTTTCCTCCCAGCCTGGCTCTTTCTTTGGTGGCTTCGGGTGTTTTCTGCCCCGAGGGTGTGTGCAGGGCTGGGCGTCCCTTGGAGCAGATGTTACCTCTGGTGCTGGGAAGATGCAGGGAAACATGTAAATGCAACCCCTGCTTTCAGAAGTCCTCTGAGCGCTTCATTCATTGCTGGCAGCGGCACTGGGTAGGAAGCAAAGCCCTGAGCCTGGCGAATGTTTCCTGTTAAACACAAGAAACCCAGAACACTGCAAAAATTACACCTCTCAGTGTGGGCACTGCCGCAGCCAGTGCTGCCTGCGGGAGCCAGGGCACTTCCCTCCCTCCCTCTCTCCCTCCCTCCATTCAGTCTCATCCCTCATTTCTCAGCCCAGTTTTCCATCTAATCCTTTAGCTATTCAAGGAATTGTTCTGGTTCCTTTTCTGGTTGGTGATGCTGAGGTTATGGTCCTACGGCCTCAGGCCTGGGCTGGAGGGATGGGAGGGACTTTCTAACTGCCTGCAAGCCCTGGGGCTGCTATCAGTGGCAATTTCTGAAAAGGGAAGATTAACTTCTTAACGGCAGGGACTTTTCAAAGCATTGGAGGTTTTTATCGCTTGGTCAGATAACCTGCGTGAAAAATGCTTCTTCCTGCCTTTTATTGCTCCCAACAAAAGTTAATGCAGCAGCTGCCTTGTCCTGCCGGATGGGGCTGGCTGAGCCGGGACTTTGTGAGCCTGGCCTGTGTCCATGTCTGCAGCATCCCCACTGCCCGGGGAGAGGATGAACCCCCTGGGATCACGGGCAGGGAAATGTGGCGAAGCAGCAGGGCTGGTGCTAAGGACTGGGGGAGCTGCGGCTGTGGCCGACTGCCCTCTGTGCTGGAAGCAGCTTGGCAAGGCTGGCCAGGACCCCCCGGCGTGGGTGTCTGGGCTGCCCACGGGCACGCAAGGAGGGGACAGGCAGCTGGAGAAGGACAGCATCATAAGCTCCAGGTCACTCTGCCCTGTCAGATGGTCTCAGTCAAGGGATGGCAAATACTGTGCCCTGGGCAGCCCTTGCCCGCTCTGTACTCCCAGCATGGAGCAGTGGGCAGAGCCAGAGCAACCTGGCAGGCAGTCGGGCATGCCATGGGCTGCACCGCGGGGTGCTGCCCCAGCCCGGGCTTGGTCCCTCTGCTTGCTTTCAGAGGCAACATCAGCTGGAGGAAGGATGACTCAGACACTAAAATACAGCATAGATTTAAAAAGAATACAACCCCCAAAGCCTGTTTTCCCCAGTGCAGGTGTTCTGGGGTATTTTTAGGTAGCCCAGAGCACAATTAGCTCTGCTGCAGCAACTTTGTGGTACAGTTACTACCCCTGAGCATCCCCCCTGTGGCCAGCAGGCACACACTCAGGAGGGGGAGACATGGCCTGATATACCTCCCCGTGATCTGGGGTGATGCTGGGGACTGGCCTTGCATCCTTGGTTCCTGCATGTGGGGGTACGGCTCTTTCTGAGACTTGTGCCCACTGTAACTGTGTCTGTTCCTTGTTTCCTCTCTCCCAAACAGTGACCTTCTTCCCAGCAGTGTTAACTGTCCCTGCAGGCACCTCAGCCTCCTTCTTTTGCAATATCTCCATGGAGAATGACTCTGGCTCAGAGTACAGCCTCAACTGGTACAAGGAGACCAACCACAGCCAAGCCCAAAAAATTGCTGAGATCAGCCGGAACAACCCCCAGACGAAGACGGACAAGTACCTGCTCACCAACCACACTCCTGCCTTCAAGATTGAGATCCTGAACCTCCACCAGAATGACTCAGGCTCCTACTACTGTGGACTAATCACCTTCTTTGAACCCGATAAAGTGATGGAGAGCAACCGGTCCCACCTGGTGGTCACAGGTCAGCCTGGGGGCTGCTCTGATGGGAGCAGGTCATTGGTGTCGTCCTATAGTGCTACGGCTTCCAACACAGTGCAGCTCCAGGGTATAAGGCAGGCAGTACCCTGCTAGGGGAGGACCTGGTGTGGGCCAGGAGAGTGCAGCTCTGCCCTTTTCCCTCTCCTTGCATGCAGGGTTAAGGTCTAGGGACACAGGCTGTCTTCCCCCATCTGCACTGTGGCTGGATCTGGTCCTGAGGCAGGAGGTCTCCAACCTGCTGGGCTCTGTCCCCAGTGATGCTGTGGAGAGGAGTGAGTCCTTACCCATGGATGGAGGCAGGAGACCAGCGTAGGGAGCTACCTTCACCCCTGAACAGCTCCTTTGGCGATAGAGATTGTGTTTGGGGTGACAACCGGGGCTCAGACCCCTCAAACAGCCTGTGTTGGTGTAGATACTGTTGTTGCAAAAGCATGCCCTGGAAGGGTCTCATAGTCCCATGGCATGGGAGACTGAGATCTTGCAGCAAGATCTGCCATGCGCTTGCTTGGCAGCATGGAGGCTTTGTGGGACTGAAGGTAGCCTTTTAGAAAAAGGAAAAGCACTGCAGAAGTTACTCTTTTACAACATCTCTTCCCAATGTGAGCTGATGCTGTGATGGCCCCAAGACATGGAAGCAGCAGGTAGGCTTGGGGAAGCTGTGTCCTCCTCCACAGGGCTCTGTTGGGCATGGGGTCATGCTGCAGTGCCCTGGCTGCCTGCACCCCAGCTCTCAGCGGTGTGGGATCATCCTCACCACCTGCAATGGGAAGGAATGGGACATGGCCAAAACATCCCCCATGTCAGCCCAAATTCAGGGCCCCTGCTGGGGCTGTGGCAGCCCGTCTGGGACTGAGCCCTTTCTGGGGACAGCCCCCGTGTTCCTCTGTGGCCTTTCAGAAGGACTAGAGGCCATTTTACACTCCTGACCTTCCGTTTTGTTCTCCCTTTTTTGGATGGCTATTACAGCAGCCACTGTGAAGACAAATGCCACAGACGAGCCCAAGATGGAGGAAGGCAACCCCCCGGACCACATCAAGGCTGTGCTCCTTGGCATCTTGCTGCTGGCTGGGGTGGTTGTGCTGCTGATCTTCGGCTACCTCACCATCATGTACCGGAGAGGAGGTATGATTGATCCCCTGTGGGGACCATGCTGCACTGAGGGGCTGGGGTCTGCCAGGGGAACCTCATGGGTGATGCTCATCCAGCAAATCCAGCTGGGACCTGGGGGCAGCCAGATGCCTGCAGCTCCCTGGGGTACACAGGCTGGTTCAATGTACTACACTCAGCTGTAGCATGTCCCCATGGGACAGGTATCTCCATGCCTAGGGGAGAAGGGTGCTTTGGGCCCTGCTCGCCTTTCACAGAGCCCCCAGACCACATGCTGTGGTTTTGCACTGCTTGTTAGTGCGGTGCCTCAATGTTGCACATGAATCCCTCCCATGCACCTCACCCAGGCACCTTCAGGGCACCTCATCATCTCCCTGCTGCAGCACTGAGCATCACCTCAGCCATGCCACAGGCACCCAGAGGGGACCTCTGAGGAATTGCACCCCACTAATCCCAATTAAATCCTAGATCATGGGCTGGTATCTAACTTGTCCTTGTAATGCTCAGGTTGTTAGACCCCAAGTGGAGACGGAGGAAGTGTGGTGCAATGGTTGCAATGTCCAGCATTCTCCTAGGATGTGGGGCCTGGGTCAGCCCCAGCCCCAGATGCTCAAGCTGTCTGGGCACACAAGCATCTTCTAACCAAATGTGTTACTTTGCAGATGTGCAGAAACCACCAAGTGAAAACACACCAGCAGTGAGTTTTCTGTCTCTGATGCCCTTCCGTGCTGCAGGGGAGCATTGTGACATCGCTAGGGTGCAGAGGGTGCAGGGCCTCCCTTTATCAGCCCTTCACAGGCTTCTCGCTCCTCCTGTCTTCTCTGATGCTGCTTGATCTTTTCTGCACAGCTAAAACTGCATTTCTGCACCTGCAGCAGAGCCCCATCACAAAATAAAAAAAAACTGCCCTAGAGAGGATGGGACCTCTCTAGTCCAACCCTTGGTGAAACCAGGATTATCTTTGATAGTGGATTGTGTTGCTGTAGAAAATGGGAGGAAACATTCCTCCCCCAATATATTAAGCTGAAATTTCTTGTGCTGCAGCTAGCTCCTGTTTCCTGTCTTCCTTTTGCCAGGCACCACCGGGAGGAGTATGGCTCCATCTTCTCTCCAACCCCATTAGGTAGCTGAAGGCAGCGAGTAGGTCCCCCTTTGCTCTCCCCTCTCTGGGCTGACCAAACTCAGCCCCGGGCTCTCCTGGTGCACCCTGTGCCAGCTTGGAAGCCCAGTGGAGAGGTGGGAAAAGTGCTCCTAGTACAACCCTGCCTTCCATGGCTGGGCAGGCAGGGAGCCCAACCTGCCTGCAGAGGCAGAGAGCTGAGACCTACATGGCTTTGGTGGTGACCCCAAGGCTCACAGTCTGGTTTCTCTGGGAAAATGCTATCCCAGATCTGTGCGTCTTTATGCTTTGTGTTGCTCTTGCCCTCCTGGGATGCTTCAGAATTGGTTTTGGCACTTGCTGTAAAAAGGGGGCTTGTGCTGGGGATGGCGGGTACCTCTGGATGATGAAGCACCCTGATGGGGTTTCCTTGCAGAAGGAAGAGAAGCCCTCCATGGTGTCCACATCCACCGTGGACTACGGTGTGCTGGAGTTTCAGTGCGACCAGCGCACGCAGGTGCCCCCTGAGACCCAGCCAGTTGACCAGACCGAATACGCCACCATTGTCTTCCCAGAGGAGAAACCCATCACACCAGAGCGGGGGAAGAAACACCAGGACGAGAGGACTCGGCAGCTGCAGTTACAGCCCTGCTGAGGGCTGGGGTCCCTCCTCACCAGGGGGTGTGGGCAGGACAGGCTGCCCTGGCCCCCTGCTCCCACCGCAGTTTGCAGTTGGGAAAAATAGAGCATGCCAGGACCAGAGCGACAGAGGCGCCGCTGCTGGAGTTGATATCAGACAGTCCTGGTCATGGTGGGACTGTGGCCATGAGATGGGTACCACGGGACATGGAAGGTCCCTTCTGGGCTCCACATGCTGCCTCTTCACTCAGGGCAGGGAGGAGGGCTGGGGCAGAGCAGTGATGCCAACAGGTCTGTCCCAAAGGCGATTTACATCGTGCCTCAGTTTTCTACCTCCGCCTGGGGCTCTCTGGAGTGGCCACGATGCTTCCATTGCTGAGGTCCAACCCAACTAACAAAGCATGACTGTGGGAGGAAATGCTGGAGGCCAGAGCTGGAGTGGATTCTGGGAGATGCTGCTCAAGGGAGCCTGGGGCTGAGGGGTTTGCCTTGCCTGGGGCAGAGACTGCCTTGTGTACTGCTATTTAAAGAAACCCCTGGGAAGTAGGTGGCTGTTTTTCCTCCTGTCTCCAGGCACTTTCCTCCTCTGCAAGAGGGGAAATCTACCCTTGTGTCCCTCCCTCCACAGGTGGGAGACGGATCTAGCCCTGGGGGCTGAATAAAGGGTTTCACGTCCGGGGAGTTTGTTGACTCGTGATGGCAAGTGCGTGGGCAGGCAAATAACGGCTCTTGGCAGCGCACAGGCGAGAGCCGGGAGGCGGCAGCGTCTGTTGTGGTTCCTGGGCCTCTCCGTGCAATACACAAGCCGCTCTTCCATGAAGCGGCTCTTAATAATATAGAGAAGCCGCTACTCTTTTTCCTCTTGCCCCTGTCTGAGCTGGTCACCCAGGTGCAGCTGCAAATCAAGCTCCCCCCTTACCAGGCTCATCTTGGCACTTGCTGAGCCCGTTTGGGACAAGTATCCCTTTTGAGCCAGGGGCCTGGCTGCTGTCAGCCAGGGCAAAGCTCACAACATGGTGCTTGGTGCAGCTTTCTGGCTCCAAACTTCCATTTTCCCTCTTGAAAGCATTGCCAGGGCTGTGCTGCCTGCCAGAAACCAGAATGGAAAGAAGTGACAACTGCTCGAGAGGGGAGAAACCCCAGTAAGGAGTGGCTTTGGAGGCAGCAGTGACCTGCTGGGAGACCATAAACCCCGGTGGAAACAGAGAAGAGTCACTTGCATCTTACACTTTGGTGGCACTGTCAGCAGGTTTCTTTTTCCCTTACCCCCAGTAAAACTAGTGCAGCCTTGTGGGAGCCAGCCCAGGTGCTGGGGAAGGGGTGAGGCATGCCAAACACTGCAGTTTGTCCCCTGTGGGGGCTGGGAGGTCCCTGAGAAACCTCCAGAGGGGACTAGATGGGATGAACAGCCATCTGGGATGGCTTTCACCCTTTGTCAGGACAGGACAGTGGATGTGGTGGTCCCCCTCGGTCCCTGGTGCCACTGAAGGCTCCCAGTAGCCACCACGGGCAGAGCTGTAACTCCCACAACATCCACTCACATCAATGCACTGCTCAGCCCATTGGCGCTTTTTGCAAGCAGCCCAGCTCCTTGCCCCGGCGGCTCCAGCAGAGACCTGCTGTGGCCAGCTGGTCTCGGCTCGCCCGGAAAGCCAAGGCAGGAGGCAGCTGCAGTGGGTAAGAAGTGGGAGCTCAGTCAGCAGTTTTGTTTTTGGCTTTCCTGTCAGATGTGGTAGTGGCGAGAGGGTGGGCCCTGCTTCATATTTTCCATCCTGCCTCTTGGGCAGTGGAGGTGCTAGGTCTTCAGCCCTTCCTGCACTCCCTGTCTGCAGCCATGGCTCCTCCAGGAGTGGTTGGGCCTGGGTCCCTTCGCCTCTCAGTGGATGGCAGTCTGCAGCCAGGTGGAGGCACCCAAGCCATCCAGTGGGGTTGGAGGTGTAGCAAAAGCATCTCCCACTGCCATTTGGGATGGGAGAGCACCCAGCCTGCAGCAGTACCTGTGCCCCTCTGGCCCCCCAGCAGCCTGGCTGCAATCCTGCCCCTTGCAGGGAGCAGGGCTGGAGCCTGGGGATGTATGGAGTGAGTGGTGGGGATGCTCCAGGCTGCCATGCACCATTTCCCACCCCTGTTTGGAGGATAGGGTGCCCAGCACCGGCAGAGACCCGAGCTATGCTCCTCTGTGCCGGGCACAGCACTGGCTGAGCACCCAGAGCAGGAACATGGCTGGGATGAGCTCTGGGCAGGATGCAGGTTTCAAGCCCCCAACTGAGCATCCTTGAACCATGCAGTGCCCTGAGATGGGTATCAGCCCCCATGCCCCAGCATCCCGCTTGGGGATGGGGAGCTGAGTGCATTTGTGTGCAGGAGCTGTTCTTGTCTTTCTGTGCAAGCCAGGAGAGCCGCCGCCCGTGGTTTTGACTCTCCCTCCAGCATGGTGATATTAGTTCAGTCTTCCTGGAGTCACTTTGCGGGATCTGGAGAAAGCTGTTCTACCTCCCGTCCTGACAAGTCCCCAGTTCTGGCTTTCTCAGCTCCACCATCCCACATCCCTCGTTCCCCTGCCCCTCACTCCATGTCACAGCCCTCCTGCTTTTGCGCACCACTGTACCCATACCAGCTGGCTGCCCACTATTTATGCCAACTGGCAGGTTTATGCCCCTTTTCTCCACTCCAAACTAAGCAGGCACCTAAGCAAACTCATTTCAACCTACGTTGCTAAGGTTTGCATCAGGTTTTCTGGGGGGGGCTGAGCTGACACCCTCAAGTCCTTTGGCTTTTCCTGCCTGCACCAAGAAGGGGCTGGGCTGTGATGGGCCTGTTATGGTTTTGGGGTGCATCCTTTCTGCCACAGCTGCTTTGCTGGCTCTGGAGGGGCATGGGTGGCAGGGTTTCAGTGGTTTTTCTTTGGTTTAGTCTGCGGAGACGAGGTTTGCTGCAGAGCGGTTAGGCAGACCCTACCACCTGGCTCTGGTTTTTGACCTCACTCCCTGCAGCATCGCAGCTGCCAGGGCTCATGCCTGTGCTTCTGAGCCACTGGCCACTGACAGAATAAGAGCAGGGCCCCAGCCTGGTCCTCAGCATCCCATTTTAGGAAAACTGAGGCTTACAGGAGAAGAACAAGGCCCTGTAAAAATTAAATAGCACCTGGACCTCACTCTCGTGCTCTCAGGATGTGCCGTCACTGGGAATGACTCCTGAAAGGCCAGAGGGGACAGGGTATAGGTTTGGGTCTGCCCACGTCATTCCTATTGGCATTGTGATGTGAGTGATGGAGGATGCTCCTGACAGTCCCTTTCCCCATGCTTTGTGCTCACAAGTGCATAGCAGCCAAACTGGGGGGGTTCTAATTCTTCTTCCCCTGTATCCCCCCAGAGCAAGCATCCCCAGCCTAGCCATGCACACTCATGTGCAAGCACACACAAATGCTCGTGAACACAAAAATGTGCACACAAATCCCCATGCAAATTTGTGTGCACACCCTCAGATTTGCACAGCTACTGTATGCCAAATACATGCACACCCCTGCAGGCACACAGGCCCTCAACCTCAGCCACCTCATCCATGTGCCACAGCTCCTCCCATGCCAGGACCCATGTGCAGCCGAGGGGGTGGCTGCAGGCACCGAATCTTCTGCATTTCCTGCACACTCTGGTCTGGCAGTTAGTTAGAGCACCCGCTTCCCACCATGGAAACCCAGCGCTCCCCTGAGGAGAAGCTGCCACCATAGCTGGTGCCAAAATGCTTTGTCAGCTCCCTGGGACTGCATACCAGCTGAGACCTCTGGAGAGCACAGCTCATCCCCAGTCCCACTCTGGGGTCTATGCTGATGGGGAATGGCCAGACCCTGCTGGGAGACCTCAGAGAGCTGGGACTGATCCCTGTCAGCACCTGCAGGAAGCTGGATGTGTGACTTCAGCATGCCTGCACTATATCTACACAAGCAAACCCCCCTATACAGATGCTTGGGAGCCAGCCTGGCTCTGTATATACCCCAGCCTTGATTAAAGGTAATTAGGAAAAACATGTGAACAAGCATCTCTTAAAGAAACCTGAACCCAAAAAACAGGTCTTGAGAAAACTGGGCAGGCAGAGGAAGATGGAGAGGAAGAAGTCTTCTGTTGCTTGCAGCAGCGTCTTTGAGGAGAGCCCATGCCATGCAGCAGCAAAGCACCATTCCTACAAAAAGGGACATTGCAGATGCCAGGGGCAGAAGGGGTGGCCAGGTCGTGTGGCAGTAAGGTCACTTACAAGTGAGCACTGTTCTGGTCGCTGGGAGGTCTCATAGCTGTATTTCAGTGTGGGAGATGTTGGGCTGGAGGTGCTGCAGTGGGGTGTGTGGGTTATTCGGCCCCTGGGTTAATGGGGTGATCTGTGGGTGGGACTGGTTTGTCGGGCACTAAGGTGTGGGAACTTTGCCATAGCCTTGACTTGCTGGGAAAGCAGCTATCGGTCCTGGCAAAGACAGGCTGGGATGAGCTGGTGGGTGCTATGGTTGGTCGTGGGAGGGAAGGGCTGCTAGGCAGGTTGCCTGGACCCCTAACTGTGGCCAAGTTGCACAGCCCTGGTGTGTTCTGAGGGGTCCAGGCTCACAGCATCTCCTGCATCCTGTCCCACCAAAAGCCTTGCCCTGCCTGTCACCGAGCCTGCTGAAGGCTTGCAGAACATCTATGTTTCCTCTCGCCGCCTTCATTTTGCTTTCTCTAGTTTTGCTTTGAGTTGGCTCCAGGGTTTCTCCTTCTCTCTCTTCCTCACGTTGGCGGGATGTGCTGCTCGACAAGGGTGCTGGCAGGCCAGATCCAGGCGCGTGGGTGCTCAGAGGACCAGGCAGAAGCCCTGGGCTTGCCCTCTCCACCGCCCCCAAGACCAAACCCACTGCCCATGGCACTGGGGCAGAGCCTTGTCAGAGGGGGCCAAGCTCTCTCCTTATGCCTGGAGGCATCAGGAGGCCTACCAGATGAACAGGGAGACCAAACCCATGTGGGGTGGTACCTGCCCACACCTTTACATCCACCTCCTGCCTTAAATCTCTCCCTGTCCCTCAGCATCCCTCTCCATCCCCAAAGTTCAGGGTGATGGGGCAATGTCCCCTCTCTACAGTCCAGCTTGAGCATATCCCCATTCCAGAGGACTTGATCCCTGTTGCCTCACATCCATCCTGAGACAGGTGGGCCCCTCTACTCCAAGGGCTCGACTATGAAGGCAGTCCAGCCTGGAAGGGAACCTACAGCCTTTGCTTGTCCCTAGAGGCAGTGGGTTTCACCGTGACAGAGTGACAACCGTTCACTGTCGACTACAGCAAGGTCAGAGGGGGACAGAGGTGCAGAGAGCTGGCGTGGAGCCATGTCCCAGGAGAATACAGATGCCCAATTCACCATCTGCTTCAGGAAGGGGAAAAAAGAGGATCCAGGAAACTCTAGATGAGTCAGCCTGCCTCGGTACCCAGAAAATCACTGGAACAAATTAGTAAGGCCACCAAGCGGTAAACACCGAGAGGGCAGCACTGGGGCTGAGATCACAGATTTAGCAGGAACACGTTGTGTCAAACCAACCTCATTTTCTCTTCATTAGTGTGACAGCCTCGGTACTGCAGGGAAAGCAGGAACAATGCTATCTTCATGCTGCCTTACATGACATACTCATAAGCAAATTAGGGAAATGGGAAATTCTGGCACTGTGGGTGTGGGTGGATGGCTACTCAAGAAGCTATATCCCATGAGCAGTTATCAATAGCTTGTGATGGCAGACATCGCACAGGGGTTTTCTGAAGAAGCATGGCTCAAATGAAGGCAATATGCTATTGAGGGAGGGTGTAGGGGCTGTCTGGGAGGAGGGTTAGAAATCAAATTCACCCTAATGACCTGGAGAAAGGAGCAAAAATGCTCTGAAAGAATGACTGATGGAAAAGAATTGAGCGTGTTTAGTGCAGGAAAAGATGAGGGAAGTCTTCAGTGAGAAAAAAGCCCTGGTATGAAGCAAGCAGTGAAAGACAGAGAAGCATTTAGGGTTATGCTGTGTTGCTCAGATGGCAGTCCATCTGTCTTGCAAGCCTTGCTGTGCCCATAGACTCAGCATCCCCACTGCTGAGGGGATGTCCTGCTCTGCAGTCCTGCCTGGGGACCGGGGTTGAATGTCCCTTTCTGCCCCTCCTGGGCACTGCTGGCAGGATGGAGCCACCTGGGTATGGGGTGACCCCAAAGGGAAGGGATAGATGTCCCAGCAGGGCTGGGGCTCACATGGGCCAGGCAGGGTCCTCACAGGCAGTGGGGGCACTTTGTTCCCTGGGGTGGAGGGGTAGGGGACAGGGAGGCTGACACACTGCGAGAGATGGAGAGGAGGAGAAAGAACTTTGGGAAACCTTCCTTCTCTCGCCTGGGCGGCTCACCCAGGGGTGGGGGCTGAAGTAAAAAATAATTTCAGGCTGTGTGAAAGTGGCAGGGAAATTACCGCCTGGGCTGCACCTTATGTTTGACTCCTTCACGCATCCTGCAGAGGAGCCATGACCAGCATGTTGGGATGGAGAGGATTGGCAGGGGCTGTCCCTGGCAGGGGCTGGTCAGCCCAGCGGGATCGTGCTAGGGCTGGGACAGGGCTCATGCCTGGTCCTTGCCAAGGCCAGGCTGTGGGGGAACCTGCAGGAGCAGCTTTTGTTTCCAGGCAGGTGCTGGTAAGCGGCAAGGTGCTTGGGCAGCGCTGGGAGGTGTGTGTGAAGTGGAACAGGACGTCAAAGCAGTTTCGGCTCTGTGGGTGGTTCTGGGAAAGTCCCTTTAGTAAAAGCAAGTCAAAGGCTTTAATAGAGGGACCAGCACCGGGCTCCTTCTGAGAGATGACTGTGAGGGCTCAGTGCATCGTGAGTCGTGATTTGAGTTGTGTTGCCGTGATGTAATGGGGGGCTGGTTTCCATCACAGCTGGGCTTTGGAGGCAGGGGCCCGTCCCCATACCAGCAGTGCCACCAGACCCTGTTGAGCAGTGTGCCTGAGGAGCACTGTTTGCTGCCAGGGTGGGCAGCATGGAGAGCAGTGCCTCCCCTGTGGGAGCATCCCTCCTCCCTGTGGCAGCAGCCTTGGGGAGGAAGAGCTAGGCTGGAACCACAGATCCCCCCGATGAAGTGATTGGTTTGTTTGGGTGAATATGAGAGTGCCTGGAGAGAGGGCTGCCTCCCTAGGGGGCTCCTCCTCCTCAGAATAGCTTGATGTATTTAATACAGGTGTGACTGCCCTGGAAGTAAAGGGGAGATGTCAAAACCTTTAGGTTTTTCCTGCATTCAGCCCCCTCCAGGGTAAATCTCAGCTCCTAACACAGAGGGGTCCAAGGGGATGGGCAATGCTGCCAGGTGGGTCATCCCATTCCAGTCACCCTGCTGCTGGTGGCTCCCCATGCCATGCTGGCTCACAGTGTTGCCAGATACTGCACGGTGCCAGCTGCAAGGCCAACCCTGCTCTCGCTTAGCTCCCACTTTCTACACTAGGAGATTTGCAGCTCTGGAGATGCCTCTGTGGTGGGCTGCATGAAGGCTCTTCTGTAGTGAACCTACAGAAATGGGGGGCCCGTGCTCTGGGAAAAGAGTGAGAGGAGGGCCAGGGAGATCTGCTCTCCCTCTCTTCCTCTCCATGCACCAGACCTGAGCCAGGAATATCTCCTGGTTCCCACCTGCGAGCATCGGAAACACTGGTGGGATGACCCCCCCCTTCACTGTCCTGCTTGTAGGTCGCTGCCCCAGCCCAAGTGGGACCCCATGTCCCCATGGCAGGGCTCTGGGGAAGGGGGTGACTCAGATCTATCCACAGGTTAGGGCTTTGCTAACTCTCCATAAGGATCCTGGAGACCTTTGCCTGGCTCCTCTGCTTCCAGGAAACCTCCTTTCCTTCCTTCAAGTGCTGCTCTAGATAATAGCATCAAGGCATAATTAAGAGTGGAAGGACCTCAAAGCAGGGAAGAACCTCGAAGCTGAAGATGGGCTCTGCCGTGGGACCTCATCACCTCCCTTTGGTCTCACAGGAGGTGCGGCACATGTTTTAAAGGTGTTGGAGGGCTCCTGGTACAAATGACTTGCTGGATTTTTCCTTCCAGCAGCAAAGATCAGAGGCTCCCTGCCAACCTGTGGTTACTGGGACTTATCTATGTCACCTGCTTCCCTTTTGGGATCTGGAGGATGAGCCTGATGTGCTGGTGCCTCTCAAGACCTCACAACTGTTGTCACCTGCTGCTGGCAGCCACTGTGCCACTCTTGTGAGGACACAGGTGCTGTCACCTACATCCTTAGCAATCCCACTCCCCCAGCCAGCTCCAGGGCAGGCCCAGCCACTGTCAGGGCTGTTTGGGACACCTGGGCTTTTGGGGTATCAAGCCAGAAGAGCTGCCATAGGGACGTACTTCATTTGAAGCCAATGTGAAGTCTTTTAAGCCTGATTTCTAGATCCTTCTGCCCTTTTTTTAAACTGAGGTCTGTCTTACTGCAGGCTTTAATATCCTATAGTCTTTGCATTAAACCCCCCCTGCTTCTGGGAGTCTGAGGGCTACTCTGGGTACTCAACATGAGGAGCTGCCATAACTTTCCATGGTGGCTTCATCCTCAGCAGCCACCTGACACATTTTCTCCAAGGCAAGGCATTGTGAGGAGTTTTACGCCCTCTCTGTGCACAGGATGGTTTCTTCTGAAAGCTTCATGCTAGATGAGATATTTTTATAGAATCATAGAATCGTAGAATAGTTTCGGTTGGAAGAGACCTTTAAAGGTCATCTAGTCCAACCCCCTGCAATGAGCAGGGACATCTTCAACTAGATCAGGTTGCTTCAAGCCTCATCCAACCTGACCTTGAATGTTTCCAGGGATGGGACATCTACCACCTCTCTGGGCAACCTGTTCCAGTTTTTCACCACCCTCGCTGTAAAAAATTTCCTCCTTGTATCTAATCTAAATCTACCCTCTTTTAGTTTAAAAACATTACCCCTTGTATTGCTACAGGCCCTGTTAAAAAGTTTGTCCCCATCTTTCTTATAAGTCCCCTTTAAGTACTGAAAGGCCACAATAAGGTCTCCCTGGAGCCTTCTCTTCTCCAGGCTGAACAACCCCAACTCTCTCAGCCTGTCTTCATAGGAGAGGTGCTCCAACCCTCTGACCATCTTCATGGCCCTCCTCTGGACTCGCTCCAACAGGTCCATGTCCTTCTTATGTTGGGGGCCCCAGAGCTGAATGCAGTACTCCAGGTGGAGTCTCAGGAGAGCAGGGTAGAGGGGCACAATTACTTCCCTCAACTGGCTGGCCATGCTTCTTCTGATGCAGCCCAGGATACGGTTGGCCTTCTGGGCTGTGAGCACATGTTACCGGCTCGTGTCCAGCTTTTCATCCACCAGTACCCCCAAGTCCTTCTCTTCAGGGCTGCTCTCAATTTCCATGGCAAGCTGAGCTTGCCTTATCAAGCTGCAGATCTTCCTCTAACTTGAGACCAGTTATCATTTGGCCTGCTCTCTGTCCTGCATCACTCTCCATGGGATGTCCTGGGGTACATGTGCACCCAGAGAGGGGTGAGCTGGGGGCAGAGGGCTGCAGGCAGCCCCAGCCCCACTGTTTATGCCTTCCCTGGGTGCTGTCAGCTCAGAGCACACCTCACTTCTTTCAGTTTTACATGCGGTACCATCCTCCCCGACTTTCCACCCTGCGGTTTCATGTCAGGCCTTTTTCTGCTCGAGTTGGCTGAAGGTTGTTAAAAACAGCCCATGCTTGGTGGCAGCTATCGAGAAAGATAAGGCTACCTGGGGCTTTATCAGCTGCTGAGTCCTGTGTTTTCAGTGGTTTCACTTCCATTATTCCTATGCTGGGCACAATCTCTGCTGGTTCACCCCCACTGCCATGATAGTGATGGGCACAGGCAGCCTAGCAGGGGGTTTTGTTTCCAACCTCTCTGCCTACAGACAGAGCAACATCACGAGAGCATGGCTTCAGCAGGGTTGGGGGTTCATATGTGGGGCTTGGGGAAACCCACCTTGTCCTTGCTTTGGGGGACATTTCACCCAGCCAGGACCTGGTGCAGCGTCAGCAGTGCCTGTTGACACAGGGATCGGGATGGGGCAGTGCTGCTGATGTGGGAGCAAAGGTTCCCCTCTCCAAGCACAAAGACGTTGTGCAAAGAGGAAAAGTTTGGGGAAAAGACAGTTGCATACATGTATCAGCACTCAGAAGCTGCAAGCTTGACCTGCAAGCTTGGTCACTGATTCTTCCCCAGCTCCAGGTGGGACCGTGGGGACCTGGCAGGACATTTTTGCAGTGAGGATTGCAGATATGCACTTAACAGAGCCATGGATGCTTCAGGAGGATGATACCCTGCAGGTGCGCGTCCTCAAGCCTGGATGGAAGGAGTTTGTGCAGCGTCATGCTCTTGGGAGGTAGGGGGCTGCTGGCTCGGTCCCTGTCAGAGTGCCACCAGGGACAATGGGCTGCCATGAAGACCCTTCCCCTTCTCAAAGTTTGCTTGTAGGAAACAGCTTCTGACATGAAAGGGGCAGTTTGGAGGTGGGTGAGGCTGGGAGGGGTTTTCCCATTTTGTTCCAAGCTCAGTGGGTTATTGCCAAACTGGAAAAAAATCACGATAATTGGAGGGGAGGGGAGTGTGGCAGCTCCACAGGGCCAAAGGGCAGCTGGTATTTGGCCAGAGTTTCTCCATGTTGGTGTCAAGATACAAAGAGCTCCTCCAGAGAGCAGGGGTAGTTATACCACACTAGAGCCAAATCTTCTGGGTTTGCACCCAGAGGATGAGGAGAGGGAGAGCTGCTGTCTGCTGGGACACGGGGTAATGCCTCAGCAGTCCCTGCATCTGCACCAGGCTGCAGGGTCCTGGAGCAGAGAGAGGCTGTGGCTTTTCATTGCTGATGAGAGGCCTTATCCCAACCATTTCCACACCAGGCAGGACCCTGGGCATCAACCAGACACCCTGCCTGGGTGGCAACAAACGGAGACCTTGGCTGCCAGCCCCCATGCAGATTATGCAAGATGAAAAGCTGCGGGTTACACACCTTTTGACTCCTCAAGACATCTCCTCACCTGCCCTGCAGCCTCCACCCACACCTTCCTTCTATTTTTCTTCTTTTATTTTTTACTTCCCCAGACCTGGGTTTGATGCTGGCTTTCTGCTGAGCTGTGATGAGCCAGCACAGGTAAGGGGCTGGAACCCCAAATAGACCCAGGGCCTGATGCTTCCTGCCCCAAGGGCCCCTGCTCCTGGCAGTGGGGCTGGGATGGTCTAGGAGAAGGGACCAGGGCAGTCCCAGCAGGCAGCCTGGCTCCTAAAATCTTTAATGCTGGGGCCAGCCCTGAGCTCACACCTGTGTTGAACTCGCCAGATTGGCATCATGCTGTTAGGGGAAGGACAGTTCAGTGTGAAGCTTGCATGAGTGAAGTTAATCCATCATCCCTGGCTGTCCTGGTCCCTACTGACCACATGGAAAGCTGCCAGCCCAGCACAGGGAGCCTGGGATGAGCTGATCTCCTCTGTGTCCTGGCAGGTTTCAGTGCTCCCAATGCTTTCATGAGTGGTCTTTGGCCAAAGTGCCGGCGCTGGGGCCAGGGCATGGTGTGGATGCGAACCTTTTGCCAGGCGTGCAGGTGGTGCCCCGACCCCTGGCTGGAGAAGGCCGAATTCAGCCAGGAGGCTATGGAAAGGCTTCTGCACAACCTGGTGCTAAAGATCCTCAAGTACTTCTACCATGTGCCTGTCCAGCCCTCCAACCTACTGGAAGCTGTGGTGGATGCACTGGTGGTGGGGCCACACAACACTGCCTGCTGCGAGGGCTGCCAGCTCGGCGTTTGCAGCATGTCATGGCAGCTGGCCCCAGCATCGGATGCCTGGGAGCCCTTGATGGATGCGGATGAGGCCAGGACCCATCTCACCCTGAAACACCAGGGCATGAGGCCCTATGCAACCCTAACCTACCACCCCTCGCCCTTTGATAGCAACTTCCCCTGGAAATGCTGCTGCTGCATCGGCAGCTCTTTGCTCAGTGTTTTGACAGTGCTCCTCTTCGTCCTGTTTTATTTCACTAAGAAGTAGCAGGAGCTGGAGATTGCAAAGAGGAACCAGGGTGATGGCTGAGGGGGCTGATGGAGTGCCTGAAAATTGGATGCCCAAGGTCAGCCCTCGCTCGTGGCATGGCAAAGATTCCCTGGCTCCTGGGGGCATAGGGACACATTGGGGTGCTTCAGCCAGGCACCTCGTCCCACAGCCTCGGGGAGCCTGGTGGGTCTAATGCTTTCTTATGGAACATATTCTGCATGAGGATGACCCTCAGCTGCCCCATGCAAAGGATAAGGGTACTTGCACGAAAAAAACAAGTCCTTTCTCCTCAGCCCAAGGATACATTTGTACTTTTTAATTTCTCCAAAGCCTTTTCTAGGTATGTGTGAGCAGCTTGGAGGTAAGCTGGGGGCTGCCTTTATCCACCAGCGGGGCTTAACTTCCAGGGAGGCACATCCCCATTCTCCTCTGCCTTTGGCCTTGATGGAACCGGGCACCCAAAGCAGCTGAGGGGCACCTCGAGCTAGAGGTTTGCAGCAAAGTCACAGGGAGCTGGTGCCAGTGGACACTGTGTACACTCCTGTGAGCTGTGTACAGCAGTGTCTGCTCTGCCTCTGTGCACTGATGAATGTCCCTTGTGTCACCAGGGGCCTGGAGATTGCATCATCCTCCAGAAACGTGTGGGTGCTGAGCTTTCAGTAGGGCACTCTTTATCAGGGAGTGTAGTGATAGGATGAGGGGTAATAGTGTTAAACTGAAAGAGGGTAGATTTAGATTAGATATAAGGAAGAAGTTTATTACTGTGAGGGTGGTGAGGCACTGGAACAGGTTGCCCAGAGAGGTTGTAGATGCCCCATCCCTGGAAGTGTTCAAAGTCAGGTTGGATGAGACTTTGAGCAACCTGGTCTCATGGAAGGTATCCCTGCCCATGGCAGGGGGGTTGGAAATAGATGACCTTTAAGGTTCCTTCCAACCCAAACCATCCTATGATTCTATGACTATGGCTCTGACAAACACCCTGGCAAACACAAACCTCTCCCAGCTGGCTGGGCACCCTGTGGTGGGGGCAAAGGGTGCCCAAGGTTGGCAAGTACAAGAAGGCTGTGGCAGCAAGTCTCTGCCCTGTTAAGTCAATCAATCATGGGGAAATTGCACTTGTTGGGCTACAGGGTCTGGGCAAAGGGGAGGATGCTGACTCCTGCCTGCTGCTGCTTCACCCTGCAGGGCTCAGGGGACCTTGTGGACATCACAAAGTTGGGAGGAAACCTGTTGTCCTCCTGCAGCCAGACACCCTTCAGCCTCTTACCTTCCCTGCAGGGGAGCTGCTGGGCTCCTGCAGGACTTACCCATGGGGACAGCATGTCCTGTGGGCACAATTTTGGTCCAGAAAACCAAGGTGAAGTTGGTCTGTAAATGCTTTTGAAATAGCCTGCACATCATAAGCCTCAAATACAACCCTGCTTCCTGAGGTCCATCTGCCCTGGGGTCCTGAGGTGGACAAGTGGTGGTGAAAATCAGAAGTCAGTCAGCAGAAATTGGGGCTCCTCTGGTATGATCTTGCCATGACCCAAAGTTCAGAGCCTCTCCTGCATTTCTTTTTCATGTAAACAGCCTGGTTGCTCTCCTGACCCCACTATACATCCCAAATTGCCTTTGGCAGGAGTCCCCCCCAGAGTAAACTTATTGCTGAAACAAGCATTTTGTTTCTTCCATTTTCTTTTCATATTCTGTTTCTTCCTCTGTGTGTGTTGCGGTCGCCTGAGTTTTTGTGTTAGGCAAGACTGTATCCCCCTTCCACCCCTGGTGGGTGATGCCCTGGGGGCAGCACACGGGCCGGGCCAGGGACCCACTGCCCCTTGCTGCTCACGGCAGGTGGAAAAAGACACGCACAAGCTGGAGAAGAACCGTTTGAGCACTGTGGGCAAAACTCCTTTTGGTTTTATTCTTGTGCTCGGGCTTTGGCTCTCTGCCTGGTGCTGACCCAGCCAGCCCAGCCCAGGGCTCCTGCCCAGGGCAGGCAGCAGGGGCAAGTGGGCACCCCAAGGCAGTTGCTGCCCCATGCCTGGACAGCAAGCCCAGCCCCTAGGAGAGATGCACCTGCTGCGGATAGACACCTGGAGGGAGGTATTTTATGACCTTATAGATAAGTTGAAGCCAGAGAATGAGTGGGACCTAAAGATGGATCAGGGTGTCACTCCTGAAGCCCTGCCCTGGGGCTGGACGCAGGTGGTGGAGGAGCATGGCTTGGCCAGGGGAGGGCAGTGGGGACAGGGGCAGCCAGCCCCAGCCTCCAGCAAAGGATGGTTTCAGAAGGCAGGGTGAAACGCTGCCTGCACAGGCAGAGCTGTGGGAATTGCCTCTTTTGTCTATGAACTGCACCCTGTTTTGAAGGCGCACCTCTGCTGCCTCCAGGGGAAGCAGTCTGCCTCTGCTCATTTCTCTCTGCCTGCTTGCCTGGGGTTTAAGGGACAAAACTTTGGGTCTGGCAGGGTCTCACCCCCTCTCATGAGCTGTAAAACCAGTATGGTAACAGGAGCCTTCCCCCATCTCCCATGTCTGGCCCAGCCTCAGAGATGGTCATGTCTCAGGTGGCGCTAGGCAAGTTTGTGCAGCTGTGCTGTGCCTCAGTTTCCCCATCTGTAAAATGGCTTGCAACCCTACCTGAGCCCTGGGGCACTTGGCTATTTTTTGGGCTGTCTGTCAAACGAGTCCAATGAGGGCTAGACCTGCAGAGCCATAGAGGCAGCTGCATCCATCCCCTCCTGACTTTCCAAATGATTTGATGCTGAAGATGGACATGGTAGAAAAGTTTTCATGACTGAATTAATGGAAGAAAGATGGGCTTAAGGAAAGGCAATAACCAAACCCAGCGTCATCAGTGCAGCTTGTACAGCATCAATCCCTGGCTACGCAGCTTCCCAGGTGCTCTCCTCCTTGCTGTGTCCTGCAGGGCCTTTTACACTGCTCACTGTGGGTTTGCTTTTTTCCTGGTGCAAGGTTCTCCCATATTTTCGAATCTGCAACCTGCAGGCTATTGGTCAAAAAAATGAAAATAACAAGAAAACCCTGCGTGATGCAGGGGCCATGTAGATTTTGTTTCTTAAGTGCTCTGTCCTGCTCATCCCACCAACTCTCCCCCTTCCCCAGCCTCTGCAGCCCTGACCATGGCGCCAGCAGATGGAGCTGCGAGATCTCTGGCACTGCGCTGGGAACACTGGGCCCAGTGACCTGCCAGCACTGGGACGGGCCAGCATTCCCCAGCTGGGGGATGCCCTCCCGCCAATCCCTGTGCCTAGCTGCTTCCCTGTAGAGTGGTCCCCCCAAACCGTATCCTACGTGGGTACGGTCCTGGTCTGTGGATGAACTGGTCTCTCGCTGTGATTTTTCCAGTCTCGGAGTACTGAGATGCATAAATGCTGCAAAGTGCGGGGCCTCAGACCCCTCCCAGTCCCCAGTTCTGCCTGGGGGACAGTGGTGTGCTATGGCAGCAGGGCTGGGGAGTAGCGTGGTGCCACCAGCAGGGACTTCCCTAGGAAGGAGAGCCAGCGTGACCTGTCCCCCTTGGAGTGAATATCAGTGGTGTCCCGAGCATTTCTGGCAGGGCAACGGTGGCTGAGGGAGTGCTTGGGACCCAAAGGGTCTTGTATCTGAATGGACCTGTCTTTTTGGAGGGGGTCCCTCCTTGCTTGGGGTGCCTGGGGCTGAGTGGCTCTGCTGGGGAGGAGGAGGCTGATCCTGCAGCCTGGACCAACTCCCTTCCCTCCTGCATGGCTCTCCCCATGCTGGGAGCAGCCCGCCCTCTCCCCGCCGGCATTATGTCATGAGGCAGAGACATGGCCAAGTTTCTTGCTGCCATTGCCCATAGCCCTCTTCTTTCCATGCTGAGGTTTTCCCAACCCCAGTCATCACGTCTGGCTGTCTGCAGCCTCCCCAGCCACCCAGCTGCTGAGGGGAACTCCCTCGCCTCTGCCTGGGAAGCCAACTCTGGTGGAGACCACATCCCTGCAGGGGTCCTTATTTTCTTGCTTGGGTCTCTGCTCTTTTATAAGGGCAGAGCCATCCCTTGCTCCTCTGCAACACCCGCTGCGCACACCCCGCGCTCCCCCACCCACAGCCTTGTGTGCATATGCTGCTTTTTCCCTGGTCCCCTCCCCACCACTGCCTGCCAGTCTCCTTGTGCTGTGCGTGCATGTGCCCTCCATCACGCAGCGCCTTCATCCCCTCCCCATTACTCAGAGACACCAGTGCATCCATAGGCTTCTCAGCCACGGCCTCGGCTCCTTCCAGGATACCCCTCTCCAACGTGCAGTTGTGCCCATCTCCCACTTGTTTCTTAGCAAACTGCCCTCAAAGTGCTGCTTTTTATGGTTCTTGGCACTTTTGGAGCCCAGAGCAAGCCTCCAAGGCTCAGCTCAGCCCCTAAGGACGGTGAGCAGTGGCCAGCCCCCCAGCTGGCATGGGGACATCTCCATCTTGGGGAAAGTGGCTAAGGGATGAAGGATGCTTTCTCTTCCCGTGTGTCCTGGGCAGGTCCTGGCTGTCCCCTCTGGTCCATCTGAGGTTGGCCTCTGCTGCAGCCAACTCTCAGCTCATGCCTGGCACTCAAACACAGCCAGGGACGGGCAAACCTCACCCAGGGGCGTTTAGCTGGCCTTTCACCACAGCCAGACTGATACATTGCTGTCTCTGCGCCTGTCTCCCTGGAGAGAAGCTCTCACCACTCCAGCAGGTTGCGAGGTGCCAGCAAATGCAAAGCCTGTTGTTTTTGCTCTTGCTTTTCTCCTCTGCTGCCCATTCCCAGCCCTCCCTGCAGCTAGTTGCAGCAGCCGCGGGGCACACGGGTTGGCACTTGGCAGCATGGCAGCATGGTGAGTAGGGGGTGAGGGCTGGGTCACATCGGGGATTTCCCAGCAGAGCTATCAATGGGAGGCGGAGGAGAGTCTGTATTTTTGACTGAACTATTATAGGGCAGCAATATTTTTTAACTTGCCCCGGAGCTGTCTAGGCTCAGATCCTACAGATGGTTTAATGCTCAGGGGACCATGCCTTGATTTTGCTTTTTCTCTCTCCTTCCCTTCATCCTTCTGATGTCTCTGGACATGTTAGCAGACCTGTGAGTGAGCGAGCCAGACCTGCTGCCCTCCTCCCTGCTGTCAACCCAGAGGAGCCCAGCACTGTTATTTCAGTTCTGTGCTATAGGAAAATAGGGATCAATAACCCAGCTCTCAGCCCTGGATCCAGGCACATGGTAGGAAACAGTGCCCATGATTTTAAACTCTCTCCAGAGGCTGGATTTTCACAGCCTGTGATGCGGAGAAGACATGCTCAGCAGAGCTGTGTCCCTGCCTCAGCTCCCATCTGTGCTTGCTGCAGAGCCTCCGCTGTGAAGATGCACTCTCTCAGTCCAACAGCTAGCGGGGATGGGCTGATTTTTCACCCCTTTTAAAGCAAAAGTCACATATCTGTTATTTTTTCTGCATGTCAATTGAACCCAGATTTAATTGCTATTCTCAGCATACAGGTTGCTGCACTCTCCTCCTGCCACCACCCCCACCTTCAGTGATGTGCTAAGGCTATAAATAATTGAAGGACAGGATCTCATCTGTTGCTGTTTTTTTCAATTTGTATTCATGGCTGGTCGGGGTCTGTCTCAGTCCATGAAGCTGCACTGGCCATGGCTGAGCAGCCATCAGGGTGAGCGACAGTGTGAGAATCCCCCTGGGAGTGCAGGTCTGCGTGGCAGAGACCAGAAACCAGCCTTGACCATGTTCCTCTTGGAATAAAAGCCTCAGGGCACAAACTCAGTATATATCAAAGTTCTATTTTGTTCTCAGGAGGAAGATTACACAGAACCATCCTTACATGACATTGGATCTTTTACAGAATGTAGTATCAAAAAAGAAATATATATATATCTATCTATAAAAATACCTTACAGTTACATGACATAGTCAATAGTACAGTTCTTAGCATGTCTGCAAGTTTGACCTTCCTTAGGCCTTCTGCTCCTCTACATTCTCTACAAATGGCTTTTTGGACAATAGCAAAACGGCAGAGTGGTTCATTCACTGTTGACTCTTTCCTTGCATGGCAAAACCAAAGGAGGAGGAGGAGGACAGGCCCAAAGGAGGCTACAGGCATGCAAAGAGGACAGCAGGCAATTTTTGCATGTTGCTTACAGCTATAGGAGGGCTTTGCTGGCAAGTGAAGGAGTCGATGTCCCTGCTGAAGGAAGATAAGCTCACCTGACCTTGTTCCTTGGTGGGGCTTACTTGTCTGCATGGGCCATGGAGGGAGGCTGGGGAGATATGAATACTTCTGGTGTGTTAGGTGAGTTGGGGTCAGTCTAGAATGACTTGGACACCTGCAATAGGCCAGAAGAGTCATGAACAAACACTGAACACCATCAGTAACCTGTCAATCAGCCAAATCAATGGGCTTAAAAGCTGTTAAAATGGACTAGGTTCTTGCAAGAATGAATACACTGCCATGCAGGACTGCCCAGGCCCGTAAAGAAGAGGTGAAACCCCAAGGAAGGGCATTTTATCTGAAATTATTCTGCTGAAAATAAGAATTTCTTAGGTACAGCAGATGTGATGCTGTCTTGTGTGTTGGAAAACTTTCCTTGGGAGGTCTGCTGTGGCTGGAAACCATTCCAAGAGCTAGTCTGGGTGGAGAACTGGAGAGGGCTTGAGTTGATGGAGGGTCAGAGAAGTTTTGGTGGCTGGAGGTGATGGTGACAGTGAGTCCAAACCCTGCTCCCTGTCCTTGTGTTGTCTGTGGGGCACCCATCCCACATGGTGGGGTAAGGGTAGCCCATTTGGATTGGTGCTGTTTTGGCAGCCATTAGCATTCCAGCCATGGCTGAAGTTTAGGGCTAATGTGGATGCATCCTCACATCCCCAGGGCCAGGTGGAAATCACCTGAGATGCCATCAGGCAGGGATGGTTTTTTGCAAATAAAAATAATAGCAAACCCTCAGGGCTCTCTCACTACTTGCACAGAAAAGGTGTTCCACAGCATGGGGGACCTGTGAGGTCCAGGTCTGCCTAGCTGGGTTTCCTGCACTGTCCGTAGCCTCTGTAGCTCCTGCAGTTGCATCGTCTGATGGGAAGATCTGTCCAGAGAGCCCCAGGGGTGGGGGCAATTCTCTGTGCATGGCCCAAATCTTTGGTGGCAGGGAAATGCTGCCTCCATTGCTGTGCCTTTGTCCTGGCTTGGAGGAAGGCTCCCTGGGAGAGTGGAGGCTTGGAGATGGGCAGCACAAGCTGAGGACGCCAGCTGAGATCTTGCCCTTTGCTTCCTTCCCCCAGCTCCCTAGCAAGCATTTCCTAAGAGTGCAAGAGAAGGGATGCAGGACCAAGCGAAACAAATGACGTGGAGGGCTGGCAAAGGCCTGGCGTGTGCTGAGCATCGTGGCTACTGCTTGCGAAAGACCAGAGTCTGGAGTACATTAAACAACAACAACAACAACAACAAGAAAGGGAGCTGCGGCAGCAGGCTGATTAGTCACTCAACTCTCCAGCTCCGGGTCCAGAAATGTCCACCTCTCTGAGGAGCCTGTTTTCTTCTCCACCCAGTCCACATAGTTAGAGACCTTGGTGTACACACCGTACACCTGCTTGCTGCCGCACTCCTCTGGGCCACCCCATGAGACCAGCCCTTGGGCCACCCACCTCCGGGTTCCTGGGTCCTGGATGACAAAGGCTCCCCCACTGTCTCCCAAGCAAGTGTCCTTCCCACCTTCATAGTAGCCAGCGCAGAACATGTTCTCAGTCACGCTGTAGTTCCCTGACCGTGACTCGTAGCTGGTCTTGCACTCTGCATGCAGCACCACCGGCAGTTTGACGTACTGCAGGATGTCAGACAGTGTTCTCATGCCCGAGCTGATGATCTCGTCCACCGTGATGTTGGGGTTTGAGATACCCCAGCCAGCCACCAGCCCCAGCGTGTTGGGGTGAGGCCCTTCCAGCTCGTGCTCAAACTGGGGCAGGCAGACAGGCATGACATAATTTCCCATGGTCACCTTCTCCTTCAGCTTGACCAGAGCGATGTCATGGTTGTAGTTCTGGATGTCAAACTCCTCATGGAGGATGATTTTCTCCACTGTCCGGTTGACAGCCTCCATCTTGTTCCTCACATCATGAAGGGCCAGGTAGACAGTGACATGCTCCTTGGAGACAGGGATGATGGTCTTGTCTCGCCGCTGGGAGCGGAGCACATGGGCAGCTGTCAGCACCCAGGAGTCTGAGAGCAGGGCTCCGCTGCCAAACCATTTGTCGTTGGGTACCCGGGACATGTCCTCCACCACAATCAGGACCTGCCAGGGGAAGAAGCCTGGCTCTGCATTTCGCCCACCAATGATGCGCTTGATGATCCCAGGCAGAGGACGAGCTGGCCGGCCACACACTGGGGACAAAAAGGACAGGACAGTTACTCCCAGCACTTACCTAGGGAACAAATGAAAAGGGACATTCCTGTAGATTATGCCACATGGCTGGTTATCTTCAAACCAAACACTTGTGTCTTTTTTTCCATAGAGGGCAACTCTTCTCCTTTTCTCAGTGGATAAAGCCCATCTTCTCTGCCGTGTTTACCTTCTTCTGGTAGAGTGTGCTTCAGAGCTTGGAGCAGGCTGGGCATTACACTCCATCCCCTATGCTAACAGATCTTTGGAGGTATGGCTGGGAAAGGAACACATCTGTCCTTCTGAAGGCTTTTCTCACTAAAGACAGCCCCAGCTCCTTTTGTGTCTTACTTGCCTGATGGAACCATTTCTGGTGGCAGCGGTTTGCCCTCCTGGAACAGGGGCAATCTATTGCTTTTCTTTGAGGATGCTGGGGTGACCTTGTTCAGCTCTTGTGAAGCTAGTCATGGACAAAGGCCAGTCTGAAGCCTGCATGGGTTGTCCAGTTTCTTCTGTGAAGTTTCTCTATGCCTGAGGGTTGGTTAAACATGAAACCAGGAGACTTCAGTGCTATCTCTGCTGTCTGAGCAATACTTTTGGAGCACAGAGCATGTTTCTTTGCTCACAGCCCCAGGACAATTGGGTCCAGCTCTCCAAGAGCTAAAAAAAACCCTCTGGATGTCCCATGCTTTCTGTGGCTGTGGACAATGAGGCATAGATTAGAGAAGTGTCTTGTCTATGGGTCAGTAGAACCTGTTGGTTTCCGTCCCCTTTCCCCAGGTGCCCATGGAAACCTCAGTCCTGGCATCTGCTCCCACATGGCACCCTGGGGGACTCAAGGGAGGATCTCAGGCAGCTGTCCCAGGAGGTATCGCTAGACTTTTGGCATAGTCTAGCCTGCAATGATGAATGCATGTTGCTCAGCACCATCCATCATTGCATGTTTGGGGCCAGCAATACCTTCACGGCGGGGCAGAGTGTCCAAACTCCCCTTGCATCTCCCCAGCACTCATGCACTCTGGAGTGTGGCTCCCGCTGTTATGGCAGCTTGCCCAGAACAGGGCATTCTTCTGCTGGCAATGAGACAAGACTGAAACCAAATTGAGCCACTAGACCCCATGTTGCACCAGGAAAGGAGGGATCTTCAGACCTGTGAGCTCCCTGCTTCTGCTGTCCTGGCTCTGCAGGAGTCCATTCTGGGTTTGGTCATGGGCAGTCTAGGCCCAGTTAGTCCCAAAAGTTTGCTTCAAAAATGTAGTGTCCCAGCTGCCTTCTCCTTCCTCACCCTTGCTTTAGGCTGTGAAAGGAGGATGTGAATGCTTTTGGCCACGAGACCATGGACTTTCTAGGCACACTTGTGTTTACCAGCCCAGGTGGGTCTCAGGCCCAAAGAGTCTCCACTGAGCTTGGGAAGGGTCAACCTTTTGGTACCTGTCAGGGCAGGGCTTCAGCACATGTGGCCCTGTCATGAAGGGAGGTGGAGAGCCCTTGATAAAAAGAGTGGGCTTGTACCAAGGTGCCATGTGCTGGACCTCTGCTCCAGAGAGGCTGAAGGATTTACCCTGCAGATAACAGGATCATCTGATGCAAAGAGTGAGCTGTTGCCCACTGTGCATGAATATGGACAGTCGGAATTGTGTATAGCACACTATGGGGCTGTGGAGGCTTTCATCCAGGGTTAGCTACCCCAAGGCTGTACCAGATAACCTGACACTGAAGTCAGGCATGGATTCAGCAAACCATGTGTGTTAGGGTGGGACTTCAAGCACTGTAAGTAGTATCAGACCTTAGTCTTGGTTTCCATCTATGTGATCTGTGCTCCAGATGGGGACCATGGTGCTACCGCATTCCTTAGGGAAGGGCAAGTGGAGGGATCCTTCTGCTATCTTGAAGACCTGACACATGCTATGATTTTTGCCAAGCCTGGATTGCCATAAACAGGGCTGTGACTTCGAGGGTTGTTGTACAGTTGGGCCGGTAGGTGGGACAAGGAGATGGCTTGAGGGCCAGCCTGCACTTTGCAATTCCTCTCTTTGCAGTTCAGTTTCAGGAGCGATTTGGCTGGGTCTGCACCACTTCAGAAGCAGAAAGGCCAAATGAATAATGCTGCAGCCTCACCATGCCTTGTGAGCTCGCTCAGTCCTTCCCAGACTGTCCAGCCACTTGTCCAGCTCCTGCTCAGTGTGCCAAGAAACTCAGGGGAATGCCGGTGGGAGGATTGGAGCCTCACATCAGCCCAGCCTCACCCTTCGCTCTGAGACCTGTCATGAGGTCTGTGGTCTCATGGCCATGGCATTTGCCCTGCCGGAGAAGCTGTGGTTGGAGAAGGCTCGGCCATGGGATGTTGCCTAGCACCATGGGCTTTATTCCGGCATCTCAAGTCCTCACCATGATTCTGGCAGCCAAAGCAGCATCCCTCTGCTCAGTTCCTCAACAGACCCAGAATTAATGACTGAAGAGCCCTGACGTGCTGCCTGGTTTGCCTCCAGGAGCTTTATCCAGGTGTTGTGACATGGCGTGAGGAAAAGGAGGGACACAGCATGCTGAAGGTGTCTCTGAGAGGGTTAGACAGGGTGGGCAGGGACAATCCTGCCCATGGGGAACTTAAGCCTTGACACATGGGTGGTGGTGGTGGGGCTAGTTCATGCCTGTGGCAGCACTGTGGAGGGGGACTCCCAGGTTGCTTGGGGGTGCTGATGTCACTGGGAGGTTGTGGGAGCCAATTCAGGCTTGCCCTTCTACAGCTGGAAGAGTCCCAAATCACAGCAGCTCTGGTGCTGGTCTCATCCCTCTGAGTCTGCAAAGGGAACCCACATCCTCCATGGAAAGTGCCAGGACTCTGCCCTGATGCCCCCTGTGCTTCAAGGGGAGGATGCAAAGCCTCACAGAAAGAGGGTCTGACCCCCCAGGGTGATGGGATCAGGGCTGAAAGTCAGCCTTGCAACCAGGGCAGGAGCACCAGGAGCTGCTAATGTGGATTTGTTGCGGTTGGGGTCTGCTGCTAGGAAAACTGTGACTCTGGCAGGGAGGGAGCATGGTGAGTGTCTCTGCGTGTGCTCCGTGCTGCTCCCATGCCTTTCCCAGTGCTGCAAGGAATAGAAACTTGCTCAGGCAAATAATTCCTGCATCCCAGCGCAGCCCAGCTGGTCTGCTGCAACGAAGCTGACGGCCATCCCAGGGAGATGGTTTTAGAGGAAGCACATCCAGCCAAATATTTATTCTATTAAATTACATATCAAAAATGCTGACCAGGCTGCAAATGCTCCCACTAATGGCAGAGGCAGGCATGGAGTGGCCTGGAAGAGGAGTTTCTATTGATGGGGAGGTGGCGTGAGACACGGGAGAAGATCTGAAGAGCAGCTGGCCAGCTGCTGCCTGCAGATCCCGATCTCAGGAGAGCGTCACCCTCTCTCTGGGATTTTCCATTTTCCTGAAGTCTCTCTGACTTCTGTCACTAATCAGGAGGCCTGGAAATGGCCCATGAAAGCAGCTATGGCCCCAAAAGATGTCCCCGTATGCTCCCGGCTCAAATTAGTTCAGGCTGAAACATCAAGGAGAGATGCAGGGAGCAGCCGCTGCAACAAGAGCAGCCACAGCCCTGGTCTCAAATCTCTGTGGGATGCTGGGAATCCCAGGGGGTCCCTCCTCTGGCCTTGTAGTTGCTCAGTGTGGCTGGGGAGCAGATACCCTCCACGGGGCTGAGCCAGCTCCCGAACCCCAACGTGGTTGCAGCTGCAGCTGCTGCATGGCAGCCAGATCCCTGCACCTTTCTGGAGAGACGTCCCTGCACATCCGACCACAACCTGCACCTGGGGCTGCCTCCGGCCCCCCTGCCTGGCAACCAGACCTGGCCCCACACTTGGCTATGGCCAGCCAACGTCCCAGGGACTTTTGTTTAATCCCGAGTGGGCGCCTGGCCTGGAAACTTGCTGGCTGCAAACATTCCTGCTACTGCTCAAAGGCTTAGGACTTTTCCTTCCCTCCAAAGCAAAGGGTTTTTCTGCAAGGCTTGGAGAGGTGCTAATTGCTTCTGCATGTGGACACACTGCTAATGGGAGCTGACAGCCAGTGGTGCTGGGCAGGTAATGCTCTGCCCTTGGCTGGAGCCATCTCTGTTGATGCTGGGGCCTGAACATGGCCTATGGGCTCTGCCCTGGGGGTGCTGGTTTCCTTGTCTGCTGGAGCAGGGAGCTTGGCAAGCCCCGACAGCCAAGATGGCTGTGGCCCCACTGCTGCTCTATACTGCCAGGGAGACATGGCCTCATCACTGCTGCCCCGTGCCACCACTGCACCCTGACTGTCTGGGCTAGCTGGGATAGCAGGAAGCCCCTGTCCCCATCACCCTCATGGCCATACATTGAAGCAGTTGGATACACATAGCCGAGGCATATGGCATTGCCACCAGGGAACAGGGTCCCTGCAGCAGGTCAGGTCAGGCATGGAGGCATCCTCCCCCTGCATGTCCTTGCTCTGCACCCCTAGCCTTGGGAACTGGCCACCCCAGCAGTAGTACCTGGTCGGCAGGATGGCAGCTTTGTCCCCAGCTCCTCGCTCCTCCATACCCCTGATGCATCGCACGTGTAGGTGGCTAGAAGAGAACAAAGCATTAGCTGGGTTGTGGCCCTGGCATGATGGCGTGTCTTTTGCAGGGAGATGTTGCCCAGCTGTCAGGACCTTTTGAACCCTTTTCTAGAGCAGGAGGTGACCTCCCTTTTATGCTCGCTGTACTCCATTCCCTGAGGGGGGCCTGGCAGCCCTGCCCCCACACAGAGGATATGCCACCATCCTCAGTTTCATTGCCTTGATTTGTCTGGAAAGCTGTGCTGCACCCTCAGCCTCAGCTGGCAGCTGCCGCCCAATTAACGCTGCCAGTGCCTGTTCCACTAATGCATGAGGGATGCTGGGACCAAATGCATGGGGCCAGTGGGTGTGCAGGGGAATATGAGTAGGGAGACAGGAATGTGAGGAAATCCTTTGGCTGTGCTTGATGAGGGAGGAGGAAGAAGAAGGGCTGGGGTGTGTGCACACCCTTGTTGCTGCCCAGAGCTGGGTCTGAAGGGTGCAGAGACATGTAGTGCCTGGCAAAGCACCTTGTGGTGTCTTTGTGATTGTGGACCAGGGAGATAAGGGGGAAACTCAGTCTGCCATGATCCCACTGCTATCTGTTCAGCTTTGGCTATGCTTGACATTTGGGTGCGGGGATGGGGAGCCTTGTGGGGCCCTTTCTGAGGCTGCTGGATGTGGTCCTCTCTCCAGCAGCAGCTTCTTTCACAGAAAATTTCATATGCTGCAGAGAGCAGATGGCAGGGTGAGAAGGCAGAGTGCAGAAGAACAACCACGCTGCTCTGCCAAGGCTGTGAAACACACAGGCAAAGCACCAGACAGTCCTAACTCCATCCTACCTCATTGCAAAGCAAGATGTGGCCAGTCTCGCAATCCAGGCAGTGTAGACATAGGGTATGATGTGTGTAGGCTACATCCACAGCCTGCTGCTTGCAGAGCATCCCAGAGCGGCCATCCCAAGCTACCCCCATTTGCAAACACACGCACGCATAGCCACGTGCCCACCCACACTGTGCTGTGGGGACGCAGCCTGGCCTCACTGCTCACCGGTGCTGTTGGGGGCCATGTGGTAGTAGGGGTGCTGGCAGTGGTACTGGATGGCTGCTCGATAGGTGGTCAGGTTGCTCCTGGAGGAGAAGGTGACAAAGCCATGCTCCAGCTCCAGCGGCGCTTTGCAGTCAGCAACTGAAAGCCAACACAGAAGGTGGGGTTGAGCCCTGTGCTGTTTCTTGGGGTGTCCAGCCAGCCAGCGGGCAGGCATGTGATGGTGGTCCTATGGGGCAGAATGAGAGCCCACATAGCCCTGTATCCCCTTCCTCTAGGGCACTGCAGGGGGCACAGCCTGGCATGGCCTCAGACGGCAGCAGGAGGCTGTCCCTAGGTGGGGCAGCCTGGCCGCGTGAAACCCCACCACGGCCACCCTGCAAAGACAGGGCATGCGGGTGGCACCGCTGAGCACCAGCAGCATGGCTCACCCACAGGCCGTATGGCTAACACCACTCATGCTGGTGGAGACCCCAGTCCTGGGAGCCCCTCCTGTGCACTTAATTTAGTGTGAGATCTCTGCTATACCTTTGAGAGGGCAAGAAACCTGCTCTGGCAGGTGAGATCCATTGAGAGATGGTCCCAGAGTATGTCTTTTCATCCCTTCGGAGTGGGCAGGGAAAAGCAGGCAGTGATTCACTAACCTATGCCATGCTCCCCTATGCACAAAGCTTTGCTGAGAGCATGGCCCCATCCCTCCTGCTCTGGGTCTCTCTCACCGAACAGTGCTGATAAGCAATTACAGATCAGCCTGAGCAACCCTAGGTCCTAGCTGTCCTGTGATGGCAGGAGATCAGGGACATTGAGAGCATGGCTTGGCTGGTCTGCAGGCAGGGGGAAGGCCAGCAGACGTGGGTGAGATCCCACCTGCTCCATCCCCCAGGACATGGGCAGGTTTGGCTCTAGTTCACCCATCCCTGGTGTGGCTCAGGGTCTGGTGGAAGAAGAATGATTTTCAGGGTGCCATTGCCCTTTCCCATGGCCTGTCTATGGTCCCCTTTCTCACCCACGTCCCTCACAGTGCCTTGCCCAGCCTCTCCTCCCCAGCTTGTCCCCTGGATTGGGCTTGTGCCACCCACCCCAGGAAGGACCCCGGGTTGCAAGGTAGTTCATCCAACAAAACCAGGAGACACCCTGTGGGAGCTGTGGCTCCCCACCACGAGCAGTTCACAGCACACTTGCATGATGCTGTGCAGCTCCCCCCTGCCCCATCCTGGGACACCTGCCCCAGGGGAGGGCAGGAACCGGGGTCTGATCCTTCTGGGAGATGCAGTACTGTGGAACTGGGTTCTGCCACATTTAAGATGAGTAGTTGAGTAGAGGGTGGGTAACTTTGCAGAAAGCAAGTCCTGTGGATCAGGGATGACATGAGCTCTGTGAGTCTTCATGTGCTCCAGGATGGGAAGGGGGCAAAGACAGGAGCCCTAACTCCTCATGCAGTGATCCAGGCTAACGAAGAGAGAATTCACTAGAAGCAGTAGCTGGCACCAGGGACATATACTCATGCTCAGGGTTAACCACCTGCTTGGGTGAAAAAAGCCTGGCTTATGGCAAAATGCTGCAGCTCACTGTTCACCAGGGTCCTCTCCACCCCGTGTAGGGACAGCTGGTGATGGGATGGGTGTGTGGGTGCAGCCAGGTGGAGTGGCAGCTCTGGATACCTGTGCCTTGCAGTGGGGCAGAGGAGGGGACACAGTCCCCTTTCACCAGCCCTGGCAGTCCCCAGCTAGCCTGAGCTTTCCTGCTGTCTTCCCGTGGTGCTTGGGTGCACAGTGCTCCTGTGCCATGGTGCCAGCAACCATGGGACCTTTCTAAGGTGCTGGGAGATGCTGGGGCTTGGAGGAAGGAGGGAATCGATGTTGAGGGACCAGCCTGGTTGGCACATCTGCTCTGGGGTTGGTTATGGCTGCAGGGCAGCATCCACTGGCCTGCACATCCCATCCCCTCCCTGTGTGTACCCCAGGCCTGGGGCAAGTCTGATGCCTGCAGAATGGGCTCTTGCACACAGATGTTGCCCCACCAGTGTCCCAGGTTCTGCTGAAAGGGTGAGGGGAGGGAGTTTGTGCTGTGAGGCTTTTCAGACTTTTGCCTTGGGAAAGGGGCCATTTAACATCTCTGTCTTTGTAGGACTAGAGGTGGACCGAGGTCCCCAACACACACCTTCTCCTCCTCTCCCAGCCTCTGGTCTGCATCTCAGCATCCTCCCAGTGAAGCCTCTGATGCCTTGGGAAGTCCAGGCTGCATGCCCTGGGCTTTTGAGGACATGAATGGGGCCAGACACTGGGCTCTGACCTCCTTCAGCTGCAGTCAGCCTGAGGCCAGCCCATCCTCACCTCCGCCAGGCCAGCAGTGGGGAGGAAAGGGGAGGTGAAGGAGTGTCCATCCCCCTGTGCTGGTGCCAGGGCGCAATGCCTGCAGGAGAGGGCTGGTGATGCCAACCCATCCTCCAGGCCTTCTTGCCAGGAGGGTCTGAAAGGCACCAGGACTCTCAGAGAGAGGAGAGGAAGGAGTGTTTCTTATTTGCGATGCTGGGCTGGGGAAGAAGGGCAGCAGGAGGCTGAATCCAAACAAACAAACAAACAGCCAGGCAGCCATGCTGTGCTCCTTGTGCAACCGCCGCCTTGGAGGGGGAGCCGAGCCAGGCTGAGGCACCCAAGCGGAGAGGGAGGGATGCGGAGGACGTGCCAGGAGCTGGTGGCAGTGCGCAGTCCCTGGGCAGTGGTGCCGGGGCCAGGCAAGCACCCTTCCCATGGGGCTGCATGGCAGTGGGAAAGAGGGGCTCGACTCCAAGTTTCCTTCCCCCTTCTCGAGACGGAGTTAAGGAAGTACCAGGTGCAGGGGGGTTAAGAGTGCCATGCCAGTTAGACAAGCCATGGAGATGGATTTGGCAGCTGGGCCAGTGGCAAAAGGGACCTGCCCTGGGTACCGGACAGATCAGAGAGGGTCATTGAGGCAGGCTGCCCGTCGGGCCACGTGGCCAGTGCCAGCCTCACGCGGCCACTTGCTCCGAGCCGGCTCTTCCCTCTGTCTGGTTGTCGGCTCTATCTGCAGCTGCACCGAAAGCAGAGGGGAAGGAGGAGAGCAGAGAGAGAAAGCCCAATTAGTAGATGAGCAGAGAGACGCATGCAGGAAACCCAGCCCCCAAAACACCAGAAATCATTAATGAGTGCCCAGCGAGCTGTGCCACCATGGATGCCGGCAGAGGCACAGCCACGCCAGGGACCCACTCGCTCTGCTTGGTCGGGGCAACCTGGGGAGAGTGGCTGGGAGAAGCCCTCACAGGTTTATGTTCAGCCTTGCCAGGGCATGGAGCTGGATTTTATCCACCTTGGCTGAGAAGTTATTTATTTTCTGCATTGCTTTCTAAAACCATTTTTGCTTGTGCCCTGGCTCTCTCAGACATCCTGGGGAGGTGGGAGGCATTGCAGTTTGGAGGCCTAAATTGCCCATTTAGGGGCTTCTTGGCTTTTCAAAAAAAGTGATAGATATTTAGTGTAGTGAGTCATATCACACAAGAAGGGATCAGTTCCAGCCCAGCTGGAATAATGCAGGTAATCATTTCAATTTTCTCCAAAAAATAATACTTTTTCAGGTTAAAACATTTACCTAGATTTTTGTTCTTTTTTTCTAGACAATGCCAATTTTTATCTGATCACTGTTCAAGCTGGATAAAATCAACGGGAGACTGTGGTAGCGAGAGTTGTGGAAGTGAGTTCTTCGACAGGGCAGAGGCATCACTGACCCCACACTTCCTAAACAGCCCTTTCAGATACGAATCTATTTAGTAGGTCTTAGAGCCTCCCAGTTTCGTTTTGAGTGAGAAAACATGAATTAAAACTCCAGAAATACTCTTCTAAGAGAAGATCCACAATATCATTAAAAGAAAAAGGATCTGTCCAGATGAGGAGAGTCTGGATCCCAACATCCCTCGAGATCATCTCGTCCTGCCTCTCCTGGAAGGTCTTGGGACCTTCTCTAAGCATGTTTGCTGCTTTTCTCCTCTCTGGGCCAGCCTTACAGCAGACTGAGCAGCAGTGAGAGTCTCCCTGAGGGCTGAGGGTGTTTGGGGGAAAGGGAAAAGGTGTTACCAGGTACATCTCCCAAGCCTGAGCTGAGAGGAGCTGGGTTAGATGAATGGAGACATGATACAAATTGTCACCCATCCTTTCAAATGGCATCTCCTTTCTTCTCCCCTTTTCTCCCTTTTTAAGGTTTGTGAATATTTGGGCAACTTTTCTCTCCCCTTTCACTTAGCTGAGCAGTGTGCAATTTTGGCTAGTACCCGGGACATCTCTAATGCCCTAGTTCTTAGTAACCTCCATTAGGAAGGAAATTTGGGCCAGGAATTAGATTATCCCAGGTTGTCCCAGATTTATCCAACAGAGCCAGCTCTTAAGAGCCTGGCTTGCTCTTTGACAGGGAGACAGCAAAGCGGCTCGCAAATCAACTTATATAAATAATCTAAATAAAAGCACCAACCTCCTGCTTGCAGCATTTGGAGCAAGCCCCATTATGTTATCCAAGAATGAGCCAAAAGAGCTTTGCAGAGTTATGTAGCCTTCCTGGCTGGGTTTGCGTCTCTGAGCAAGGAACTCCACTCTGGCAGGGCAGCTCCCTTTAGCATGAAATGATTTCAGCAGGAAAGGGACATTGGCAGGGTGGGGAAGGGTGTCCTTACTTTTGCAGATAGGGATCTTGTTACTCCATGTCCCATCCTTTAGACACTCGATCTGGAAGGTATCGCTTTCCAGGTTATCCTGTGCAGAAAATGTGAGCAAAAAACCCCACCATCAATGTACAAAGCAAGGACATTAATCTCTCCATAAGAAGTCGATTACTTGGTGATTTAGTCAAGATATATCCAGACACCCCTGGAAGAGGACTTTTCTAGCTAAAAATTGCAATAAAATCACAATGAAAAACTCATTGCCAGCAACTCAGTGGCACACTGAATGCAAAAGAACGGGAGTCATTTATTCCTGTTCTAGGTGCTGGGATGGGTAAGAAGACAGCTCTGCATGAAGGATGAGTCTGGGAGGAGGTCAGAGAAATACCCAGCTCCATGTCGGAAGTAAAAGCGGGCTACTGGTTTGGAGGGAAGACAGCCACCCTGTGAGTCACCCATACTCCCCATGGTTCTCAGCTGTTTTCTGGAGAGGGCCTGCCAAAATCCTGGCCCCCTTGACTTGCCAAAGCTGTCCTAAAGTCCTGGAGGACCTCCCTGTGTGTGGAGGCTGGCCTTTGCAGGACTGCCTGGGAAGCTGAGCCAGCATCCGCTGAGGTGGGGAGCAGGCAGAGCCCTGGCATCTCCCCCGGGGCTTTTGCTGGCTTTTTCTCTGGCAGAGGTGCCAAGCCTCTGAGCTGTGAGCTGGCCAGCTCTGGAGGGATGCTGAGAGGGTGGCTCTTCCTGTGTCTTTGGAAAGGAAAGTTGGTGGCTTTCAGAGGAAGCTTTTCCCTTGCCCCTGGGAAAGGGGTAAGGATGGTGTGTGGGTTGTGTTCAGTCTCCCAGAGATGCAATGGCTTTGTGAGGAAGGATCCTCCCTTTCCTACCCAGGTGCCCAGCTCTACAGTGTTACTCCATACCTTCAGTACTTTGTATCCGGTGTTGCAGCTGATGACAACTTGGTCTTTGAAGGTGTACTTGGCTTGGGAAGGCTCAATTTTCCCATTGATAGGTGGTTGCACAAGTGGGCACGGGTTTCCTTTGAATAAAAAGCAAACAAAGCAAAACAAAACTCAGCTGAATATAGGAGGAAATATAGAGTCCCAGCTCTGCCACCTAGTCCATATAGCAGAATGTGAGCATCCCTGCCTTGCTCTTGCTATTAACCTACATTGGCATGGCTCAGCCAGGCTCTTCTCCTAGACGGAGTGGAGGCTCCATGTCTTTCCTCCAGTCTGTAATAGCCTGGCTTTGGGCATTACGAAGCTGGGAGCTAGTAACAGTAGCTTGTGCAATTACTCTGCCCAAAACTGCTCTGCTTTGCAATATGGTCTTGTTTCAGGGCCCATCTGGCATAGGGAAAAAAGTACCCTTTGAAGGGATGGCTCCATGTTATTTTATTCCTGTCTTCTTGTGATTCCTGGAACAGACCCTTTCTGAAGACAGCATCATGGACCACCAAACTCCCGGTGTCCACCTGCAGGGTTTATAAAGCCCTTCTCATTGCCCAAGCCCAGCAAATGGAAAAAACCAGCAGGAGTTACCAATTGCTGTGTACGACAGCTTCCAGCCCCTGTTCTCTCCCGAGTTGTCACTGTGGAATAGGATCTGCACACTGTTGGTTTGGGTTTCAATGCGTCCTGGGGACTTCTCTCCACAGAAAGGGCCAAACTCCCTATGTCCAGCTTTGATCTGCCAAGGCAAAGAGTGGGTGGTTTGAGGGGGATCTTTGATCCCTGAGGATCACTTCACCCTGAGGCTAATGGATGGGGCTGCAGTGGGTTCAGTGGGGCTTAAGCACAATGTGTTGGGGGGATGCGAACTGGAAGAGGGTCATTATTGGCTGAGAGGGTCAAAATGAGACATGCTAAGAGACATAGGGTCAGTTGAGCACAGGGCTCCTGCTGGCTTCATCACCCCTGTTTAGACCAGGGCAATTTTGGTCCCATCACCAGGGAAACAACAGGAGAGCGGGACAGGAGTGTGCAGAGCCCAGCTCACCTTGATGTAGTCATAAGGACAGGTCACCTCGGGGTGGTCTTCCACGTCGAAGCTGTCCTCGAAGCTCAGTGTGATGAAGAAACCCTCCTCCAGCTCGATGCGGTACAGGCAGTCCGAGCTTTTGGGGTAGGGGCTGGGGAAGTCGGCGCTGGCGACCACCCCGCTCCTCTGGGTGTAGAGGTTGTCGCTGCACTCCACTGAAACAAATCCATGGCTCTCTCAGGGCCCTGCCAGCCACATCCCAGACTGATCACACTCAGGACCCCTCCCAGTGGAGTGGGGTCTGCTGGGTCGGTCCATGGACCCCAAAGAAGCAAGGAGAACCTCACACAGCCAACATCCAAATATGCCTGTGGCATAGAGGTCCTGGGCTGAGAGCTAATCCCAGCTAATCTACATGATGCAGATTCAGAGCGGAGACTAAACCTTTTAATTTCTCTGACTTGAGGAGGTCTATAGAGCTTATCTGAGGAGTGCAGCCCATGGGAGAAACCACGTCTCCTTCCCATACAAGAGAACTGCAGGCCTTGGGTGCTCTCCAGTCTCAGGCTATTGGTTTGTAGGGGAAGAGGCACCTCGTCCCTCCTGGCAGCAAAAGAGGGAAGTTTTGCCTGTGTTTGGTAAGTCTGTTGCCTGCTCAGGGACCCCTCTGTGTGACGGTCCCCATGTCTGAGCTGTGTGTGGGTGGTACCTTTGCAGGTCCTGTTGTCGGAGTGGAGGATGTAGCCGAACCTGCAGGAGCAGTAGTCCCCGCCGATGTAGTTGTGGCAGTAGTGGTCACAAGCTAGCTCCTCATCACTTTTCTCCAGGCACTCATCCACATCTAGAATGGAGATAAGAAGGAAGGGAGGACACCCTGCAGCCCCCCATGCATCACTCCTCGTGGGGACATTTCCCACAGCACTGAGAAATTAGCTGCCCCATTTGGTAGGTCGTACAAGCACCCAGCAAGTCCCATGTGGCCCAAGGGCTCCACACAAGGACTTCTCTTGCTAGCGTCCACAAGGCTGGCCTGGGATGTGATCCTAGGAAATTTATTATGCTACCCTAGCAAGCCAGTCCTGCAGGCTTAACCACTGCTTACCCACGGCAGTGTAATGGGCATCGAAGCCAGTGAAGCGTTCCTCGTTGGAGAAGTCGGACCTGAACGTGAGCCCCATGTAGGGCCCTGGGGACAGGATCACTTGCTGGCCAGGAGCCTGCTCTGTGTCTGTCGTCTCCCTGCCGCAGAAGGTTGCCAGCTCCTGGTCCTCAGCTTCAATCTGTTAGCAGAAAGAATGGGTGAGTGCTCAGCAGGGCTCAAGTGTCTGCAAGCCCAGAGAACCCATGGTGCTTTCCTGGGGGAGGTCAGGCTGGGCTTGGAGGCATGCTCTGCATCTGGGAGCTCAGGTCTCTGCCTGCGCTTGCCCAGCCTGTCCCCTGCCAAGGCTCAGCAGTGCCTTCATGGGGCAGGCTGCCTGTCTGGCAGCCTTTGATGGCCACAGACTAAGGATGCAGCTCTGCCTGTGGTTACCCTCTGAAGCAGATGGTGAGAGAGCAGGTAGCATCCAGGACGTAGGGAGGAGCTGGGGGGTGTAAGGGGAGGATGCAGGGAAGGAGCCTGTTTGGGAGGTGGGAGGATGTGAGCAGGAGGCGTGGAAGAAGGAGTGTGAAAATCAGCCCTGGGCCGTGTGGTTCCCACTCAGAGTTGTTGGTACCTGAGATGCTCCCCCTTGCCTCCTCCCTCAGCCCAAATGCTGATCCAGGCATCAGCACCTGTGTGAGGGCTGTACTGCTGGGAAGGCACTGGGACTCCAGAGGAGCCTCTGCCCATTGGTTTTGCATCAGCTCAAAGCAGCAGCTGTAATTTGGATGGTGTTTCTGTCCCCTGGGCTGGCTTGGACAAGCTCAGTCCTGTCCCTGCCACTGAAGGTCCCTGTCTGGCTCCGGACCTGCAGTGCCAGGCAGTGTTTGGACTCAGAGCCACATGCCCAGAGGGTTACAGGAGGGGACAAATGAGCCAGTGTGCCCTGTTGTCATGTCAGCTTACCAGTCTCTATGTGCATCCCTCTAACACAGAGCCTTGCCTGTGCCTTAAAGCACAGTAATACCTGTGGAAAACTCTCCAGTTTTCCCTGGAACCCCCCTCCCTTCCTTTTTCTTTGCCATTTTCCCCAGGACCATTTCAGCATTGGCCCCATCGCCTTCGTCTGCAAATCCCACCCCCAACCCCTGTCCTAACCACAGCCTCTCCCAGCTAGTTCCCAGCACCCTGCGTGCTTTCCCCCAGGAGATTTGAATATGAATCCTCCTTGGCTGGGGAATGCGATGAACACCACAACACCAGCTCCCGCAGCTCATGCCAAGCCAATGCTATTGAGGCTGTGATGAAGCATGCAGCCCCCCAGCCGATGCCCAGGAAAACAGCCGCCTGCTCAGGGACCCACGGGGTCCCGGAGGTGTTGCAATGCCGTCCCTGGCTTGCGTGGCCTAGGCGAGGCCAGACCCTCCTCCAGCTGCATCCCTGTCTCCTGGAGACCCTCAGGATGTGCTGGCCAGGGAGGGTCTGGGGCTGAAAAGGGAAATTTCCCAGGGCCGAACAAGCAGGCGGAAACTCGCTCACACCAGGGAAAGCCAACGTGGAAATGGTAACTCAGCATGCCTTGACATTGCCTCCAGATATTTTCCATCCTCTCATACAAGCTGGAGCTGGCCAGAAAAGAGAGAGACTTTCCGATGATAAATTTTGAGAATTTGGAGAAAAACACGCACCCTGCATTGGGACAAAAACCCAATTGAATTTTATTTTTTTTGTGAAATAGCATTCTGAAAAAAAAAGGAAAACAAGTAATTTGGGATCCATCTGTTTTCAATCCCTTTGAAATATACTGTGGTGCTTTAGAATCTCTTTTAAATCCATGAAATAAAATAGCATTTCAGACTGAAAAATGGGAGCACCATCATCAAGAGCAAATGAAAATGGCATTTCAGCCCCAACACGGTGTCTTGGCTGTGGCAGCGTGAGCGTGTGGCACACAACCTTTTCTGCAGAAAGTGCTTTTTCTTAAGGAAAGCTGTGGGAAGGAGTGGTTTCCAGCCAGCTCCTTTACATGGGACCAGTGGCTGTCACCTCTGCAGGGACACACAAACCACCGTGTGAGCTCCCATCCCTCTCCTCCAGCCTCGGCTGGGGCAGGACCTGCAGCATAGCATCACCAAAGCGCGGGAAAACCCCCCTGAGGTCCCATGTCTTGGCCCAAGGATGCTCCTGCCGTGGGGCCAGCCTCAACACTGCCCCCAGCATCCCTGGATACAGCCCTGGAGCAGCAGGATGAGGCCCGGGAGAGCTGTGCTCTCCTCACCGAAGGTATCCACGGCCCCTTATCTGTGACGGGTCCCATGCCCTGAGCCACAGGGAGCAGAGACAGCCCTCCAGCAGTAAACTAAACAGAGAGGTCATCATCCCTGGTTAATATTTGCTGCTTCTGCTGAGGACTGTATACTTTTTCGTAGATCATTTACATCCAGCGAGCAGGCTGGTAATTAAATCCTGGTTGTTTGTTTGGAGTTTCTCCCTCTCGGGTCACGATGTCGACGTTTTCACTAGAGAAGATGTGTCCCTGAGGGAAATATCAATTGCTGCAGAGAAATTCCCTATAAAAATACTCTGAAAGAATCCTCCTTTGAAAAATACAATATAACGATACTCTCGTGCCTCAAATTTACCCTTGCCACTGCCTCCTGCCATCTTCCCTGTTTCCACTTGCCTCTTCATTCCCTTGTTAAGATTTCTGCCCCTCTGGATGGAGGCAGATGGGTTGTCCCTCCCCAGCTGTGGCTCTGTCCCCTTGCATTTTGGCTTGGGCTGTGGCTAAGAGAAGTGGTGACCCAAACTGTGTGGCCCCTCCTCTGCCCCGTACTGATTTCCCTCTTTGGGTCAGAAGACAGGAGCTGGGGTGCCCCAGCTTGGCAGTAAAGAAATGCTGCTCCAGGTTATAGGATGCTGGGGATGCCAGAGAAGCGATGCTCTGGAGATACCTTCTGCAGCAGGCGGGTTAACGAAACGCCACAAACACCAAGGGGAATTTGGCCCGGCAGTTCAGTGTCTGCTGCTGGAGAGGAGCAGGCAGCCGGCAATACGGAAATGCTGCCGCCACCCCCCCCCTTCCAGCCCTCCAGGAATGCACTAATTGGACTGATGAAGGCCAAACATACCACTTGTAATATATATAAATGGCTCATTAGGCAGAGAAATCGCAGTGCTGGGCTGAAGACACTGGGAACATGACATGGGGAGGAGACGCTCAGAGACAGGGAAGGACATGAAACAGCCCCTGCCGAGCCGCCTTGCAGTTACGAGTACACGCAAGAAGGCAACACCCAGATGAAAGGGGGGGTTTTGCAAAATGACTGATGCTGCTGCTGCTGACTGTTGGAAATGAGGCAGGGATGAGGCAGCCTCAGCAGGAGCTTCCATCTAGATCTCCTGGAGATCCTCTCCCCAACGTGCATGCATCTTCTCCCCGATATACATTAAGGGTCCTTTTGTTTGCAAATGTGCACCTGAATTTCCACGGAAATATACATGGCAGCTGTGCTGTGGGGGAAAGGAGAGGATGGGTTTTTTCCCCTGCTGTGGACTTGGCTTGGCATCTGGACACCATCCTGTCCCATGGGTTGCTGTGCCCACATGCCCTATTTCTGGGCCAGGCCTGTTCCCTGGTGGGGCTGGGTGTGCAAGAAGAGCCCAGGCGGGATGCTGGCGTGCTGATGGAGCTGCTGGCTCGCTCCCATGCCTGATCCTCCTCCTTCCCCTGCACTGGGGGTGACTGTGGCCCCCAGTGGTGCAGGGGGTGGCTGGTGCCACCAGACTCCTCTATGCAGAACCAACAGGGTGGGAAAGATGAACAGCAAAGCTCTGGGCCCTTCCCTCCTCCTAGCTGCCTCCTGGGATTTGAAGTGCTCCTCTTGGGACCCCACAGCCCTGGGGCATGGATTACCCCCTGGCTGATGACAGCTGACAGCACCGAAAGAGGATGCTCTTCTGTTCCACTAGTTCATGCCAAGCCCTGATTTGTGCTTTTTCCCTCTCCTTTGAGCAGGGGAAGGTGTAAATGTCTCCCAGGCACCCCTCTCGCAGCCCTAGGCTGTGCATGCACTGCCCTGAATGCAGCAGCATCGAGCCCCTTCCCTGACTCTGCATGGCCCCTGCCAGTGCCGTGTCAAGCACTGAGGGCACACAGCCCTGCCCCATGGGAATTGCCCATGGCAGGGGATGGCACACTGTGAGCCAGGATGCTGCGTGCAAAGCTGATCTGCTATGTACCCTAAACACTGTGCCAAACCTTGGGGGGATGCAGCTCCATCACATCGCATATCTTTCATAATCCTCCTCCCCAAATACTGCTTCCTGGGGTGGTGGCACTAGCTGATGCTCTGCCTGCAGCCCTGCCTCCCCAGCTTGGCCCATACCTCTGTTTTCCCGTCACCAGCCCCTCACCGTGGCTGGCAAAAACTGCCTCCTGCACTCAGTTGGGCCCCTGGCCACCCTCAGGCAAATTTATTTGCAGCCACTGTTTTTGCCTGAGATGCCTGGCCAGCTCCTGGGCACCCACACATGGCATTAGTAGGAGTCCTGCCTGGGTGAGCACCCGAGGGCACAGATCCTCCCTGGGGACATAGGTGTGAATAGCAGCTGCACAAAAGCATCCTGAGTGCCACATGTGGGCAGAAGTCTGAACACAACATGGAGACGTACATCCAAGGGAGACTTGGGTTATGTCAGAGGAGATGGGACCCACCAGACCCACAAAGTGTAACGGACCCCTCTGCCCTCCTTCCCCCATGCACAGTTGGAGAGACCTATCACAGACAGCTCCTGGGCTTGAAGAAGTGAAGGGAAAGTCCTGTGGCATGTGCTGAAACCTTCCAGGTCTCAAGCATGCGCCATCCTGAATCAGGAATCAGTGGTAGGGATTGGGGTGAAGAGATGTAACGAGGACCGTGAGCCAGCAAGGGTTTGCTCCACTAGGATGTAATCTCCTATCTCCCTGACTCTGCCACAGTGCTCCTCAGTGACACCAGTCAAGTCACTTAACCTGATTTCCCGGTCACGGCCAGGATTTCAGGGTCCCCCAGGCCAGTGCCAGAGACTTGTGTGCAAAGGTGCTCAGTGCTGGATGACCCCAGAAAGGAGCTGGGCAAACCACAGTGAGACCCCCCCCCGCAAATGAGGAACCCCCCAGATCAGCTCCTTGGGGACAGCAATGAGCTGGGCAGAGCCTGCCGAGGAGCGCAGCAGAGGGCAGGAGCCAAAAGCCCAGCGTGGATGGCTGCTCCTTCCCTGTCCCCATGGACCTGGCAGTCGGCTGAGGGCAGCCATCCAAAACCCGGGGAGAGACTGTCTCCGACGCGCCGGGGCCCAGAGCTCAGCTTCCCGAGGCAGTGTGTGGCTGGTGTTTCCTACCTGCATGGGGCTTCTTTGGGTGGATATTTTGGGGGGTGGCTGTTCCTCCTGGCTCGCTTCCTTACTGAAGTACTGCTCCCCCTCTCTGTCATCCTCATTTGCAGAAACAAGCCTCCTGGCCTGTGAGCATATCTTTACAAGCCATGTTCTCTTTACATATATACACACACGCATGCATATATGTGTGTATATATATAAATAAACAGCTATTGTTTTAATTAGCCATTGTTTCAGAAGTCTGGAAACTGTTCCCTTCCGAAGACCACCCCGGAGGCAGGGATCTGCGTGGGTTTACAGCTTGGCTTGTCCTGAACTTACTGCTAAGGATGACTTTCTACACTGCTCGAGAGCTTGGGCGCTTGGGCAGCCAAGGAGGTAAGGAAAGCAAAGGCCAGGGCACGGTGGCTTTCTGCCTGTCCTGAGCTGGGTCCCCTGTTCAGCCCCCATTTTTGTCCTCCTTGTGGCAGTCAAGATGATGAAGACCCTGACGGAGAGCGCGGTCAGACCCGTGGTCAGAACAAACAAGAAGGTGTTTCTTCACACACACGCCGAGGCTTATAATCATATACTTAACCTGTGCAATTCTCTGCCACAGGATGCTGCAGAAATTAAAGTCACCCATGAGTTCAGAAAGCAAGGGTACAAGTTCATGGAGTGGGAATCCATTAAGTGCCATCGAATGCAGAGATACAACCTGTGGCTTTCTGAGCATCTTCACTGGGACTGGCAGAGTATTACAGAGAAGCACCTATATGTGTTGGGTCTGTAATTATATTCTATAGCCATGCACTGTTGGCCTCCATCAAAGGGTGGGCTGATGCTGTTTTTAAGTCTTGCGCTGATGCAGACAGAGGCTGGACACACAGACCCAAGGAGGAAAATAGGCATGGAGTCATTTGCTGCTCTCAATGTTTTCTAAGCTGGTGGTTTAACAGCATCAAGATTGCACCCCTACCCAGCAGAGTAGCCTACGGATCTTCCATAATCCATCAATTTTCAGCACTTTTCAAATGTAATTCTGTGGTGGAGGCTCTGCAAGCTGAGTTACAGCCCTGAGAAAATTTATACAGCTGAGATCTAAATCTCTGTGAATAATACCGCCTTCTTATGGAAATCCAGCGGCAGGGAGAGCTATGGTGCCAAATTGGCACCATGGCCAAATAACAGGGAGCCTTATGAAAAAGGAAAAATGAGCAGGGGGTGAAGGGCAGGAGGAGGGGTAAAGCCTGGAATGGGGAAAGTTTCCAACAAATCTGCTCCTTGAGCTTATTGGGTTTTTAAAGCAATATATCTCTATATATGTCCCTGGCCCTTGTGCTTGGAGAAGATCCAGGAGAAGCAGAAAGAACTAATCAAAGCTCAATGAGAGCTGTTAGTAGCAGAATGAGTGCCAGCACAAAGGGGAAATTAAAGCAGTGAACAACACATCCTAGAGGAAAAAAACCCCAAATGTTTGCTTTGTTTTCTTAGGGCAGGAATAAAATAATAATTTCAATTAGCTGGCAACTAGCACCAGGGCTGAGTTCTGTGGTTCCAGACCTGGGTGCAACCTCTACCTGCCTCTGTGAGGAGTGGCAGGGTGAGGCTTGTGCTGGGTGATGGGGTAAGGCATGTTCAGCCAGGCAAACCTAGAAAGCACCTGCTTGCTACTGCTGTCTTCTAGAAAGTATCAAACCTTACCAAGTTCAAAGACACGGAGAACCCAGCTTGTCCCGGATGCAAAGGAGAGCCCTGCTTGGACAGACCTGTGGTGCAAGAGGCAAGGATGCTCTGTGGCACTGCAGTATGTGGCCCACCGCAGTTTCTGATGGGTTACTGCCCAGCAATGAAGCAGACTGAAATATTTTGTGGTTTTGGCCATGACAGCTCCCTGGGAACCTCCACAGCTTGCTAGTGCTGCAGGTATTTGCCAGCAGTGGCCCCAAAATTTGCATCTCAGCTGTGAAATGGGTTTGCATTGAACCCAAGGGAGCCTTTGGGTCTGTGCCCTGCGGCTTGTGCAGGGCTCTGCTGGCAGACCCCAACTTGCAGCCTCAAGCTCAGGTCTAACCTTTCCCTTTTGCTTCCATGGGGGCTGGACAGGGTGTTCCAAGAGCCTGCAAGCTGTGGCCAGGGATCCAGGCTAGCTGCAAGGTGCACTCATGGCCATGGCCTGGTAAAGGGTGCCCAGCTCAGGGGTCCTCCTTGCATGTGGCTGGCATCAGTGTGGCACAGGCTGGGGTTTAGCCACAGGGGTTTCATCAGCCCATAGGTGTGTAAATCCCACTGGGTCCTATGAGAATTAGGTGCCCAAATACTTTCAGAAATCTGTTCCTCTGTGGGTGAGCCCTCAATCTGGTGTCCACTCACTGTTAGTCCAATGGATGCTGTCACCTTACCTGTGCTCTCCCCATTGTCCACTGGACTGACAACATCTGTGCCCAATAAATGGGGAAAACCAGCTTGTTCCCAGCTTTTCCAGCAGTACCCTCTCTCAGCTGGCCAAACAGGTCTGCTGTCTACCCCACCATTTGCCCTGTGATATCACAGCTCACCTTCACATAGTCGTATTCACAGAGGTAGGATGACTCCAAGTCAAAATGCATGAAGTACAGCTTGATTTTAAATCCATCGGGCACAGAGATGTTCCATGTCACTTCTGAGTCACTGGGATAGGAATCAGGGAAGTTGGGAGACTGGATCTCCCCAAACATGTCCGTCAGCTCAATGGCATCCGCTGCAGAGAGCAGCAAGGCACAAAGGGACCAGGTCAGGGGGTACCTGGAAAACACATGTGAGGAGATGAAATGAAACTCTGGCAATGCCAAAACCTGTTGAGGGCTCAGTCTCCTTTCCCAAGTGGGTCGTGTAAGGTCACACAGTCGAAATGCCTGGGAGAGGAGTAGCAGCACTGTGTCACCATGAGCAAAACCCCTGCCAAGCCACAGGGAGGTGGAGGTGAGGGTTGGAGCTGCACGTGGCTCCCAGGAGGGGAAAGCCCCTTTGAAAGGTGGGTGATGCAGGTGCCACGCATGATGCAAAGGCACCTCCACAGCTCCCAGCCAGCTCTGGGGTCTGTCAGGAGCTCGGTGTTTCTCACGCTTCTGAGAGCAGCAGCCACTGGCAACACATCCTTTAACTAATGGGGCTTTGATGGGCAAATCTTCATTTAATGGAAGAATAAGCATAAGGATTCTTAATAAAATAATGATGCTTTCTAAATCGGTTTAATGAAGGCATCATGGCAATAACTGCTAAGTATCATTATTATTATTATTATTATGGCTTAGCCTCATCCTGCCAAATTGGGATTGTTGACTTTCAATAAACAGCACGTCTTTGCAGCTGGGCAAAGATGGACCAGGGCCCCAGCAGTGTAACCCAGCATATTACTCTCCACTATTTTCTTGTTTTCTTCTCTTCTCTTCTCTTCTCTTCTCCTCTCTTCTCCTCTCCTCTCCTCTCCTCTCCTCT